>JAUZST010000812.1:0-23916 GCA_034779995.1 Parotocinclus haroldoi
AGAGAGAGAGAGAGAGAGAGAGAGAGAGAGAGAGAGAGAGAGAAAGAGAGAGAGAGAGACAGAGAGAGAGAGAGAGACGGAGACAGAGAGGAGAGACCGGTATAGCTGTGTATAGAGCGTATTATTGTGTATTACTGTGTTTTCTACCCAACCTGAGAGTAAGGCTTCACATTAGAGCCACACTAAAGAAAGGCACTTTACAGAAAGGTACAGTAGAAGAATGTATGGAAAGAAATTGCCGGCTGTAGAAAAGTGAGAACAATGCCATAGCTGAGCAGCTGACAGATCATCATATAAAAAGATCTAGAAATATCTGTATTAGATTAACATAAATGCAGATTAGTAAGTTCCATTAGCAATTAACTGAAATCTGATTGTTAAGCTTTCGATTGACATTGCATTTTAAAATGCGTTATGCATTAGTTACATAATGTGACCACAAAGTCACTCAAGAGTCTTCTTTTACTTTTACCTGTATTATTACAGACATATAGTGCTAAAAGAGCTAAAACATCAGTGCTCATTACACAGTGTTCCATTTACTGATTCTTATCTCGTTAAAAGTAGAGGAATATGAATGTGATTGGATGTGAACTATTGATGGTAAACGCAATGTCTATAAAACATTTTATCACTTGGATGCTGTGCCCATTGGTAAATTAAGCCATTATCAAATATACTGTTCACAAAACATAGGGGCTAATAAAATGTCCCCTAATGTTTGTGAGCAGTGTAATTTGGCCTGTTTACCAATCATATAATAGCCCCACAAAAAAGACATTTAATGTCATAGACACACCAGATTTCTACAAAGACATGTCAAATGAAATTTACAATGTAATACAGATGACTGCATAAATATTCACCCCCATAAGTGAGACTCCAAGTTGAAGAAGGTTAGACCAAACTGGAGCCTTTTGGCCGTCAGACTGAATAAGGTGAACATAAAACAGTTCAAATCACCTTAACAACACAGTTCCCACAGTGAAGCATGGTGGTGGGAGCATCATGCATGCAGGATGCTTCTCAGAAGCAAGCCTCGGAAGGTTTGTAAATTTAGAGGTTAAAATAAATGCAGAAAATATAGGGAAATGGGGGAATATAGGGAAATTTTGCCTCTAATACTTGAGAAAGGATTCGATTTAAATAAGCAATAAGGGAAAAACATTCATTGTTAATACTATTTATAGTCACTGAAAGTGCAAGGGTCCATTTTGAATTACTTGTTAACTGAAGAAAATGTTAGCCATTGATCAGGTTTTATACACTTTGTTATATGACACACAAACCCAAATATTATGGATAATCTATATAAAACCCTTACATTTCTTATATTTATTCTGACTTTTATTTAATTGCAAACAGTATGAACTTGATGTATTTCATGTTTTGCCAGGTCAGCTTCATTTAATTTATTAATAAGCAGCAATTACTTTTAACACATTCAAAGAAAGGTAAGTAATTTAAAGCTAAATGAGTAAAAAATAATAAAAAATAAACAAATAATAATAATAATAATAATAATAATAATAATAATAATAATAATAATGTGATCAGGTGATGTCAACAATGATTATAATCATGATTTAGTACAAAAGCAGCGTTTTGTCGTGATGTGAAAAGATGAGCAGAGGATCTACAGTTATCAATAAATGCATGCTAAAATTATTGAACTGTTTAAAAACAGACTGGAAAGGATTTGCAATTAAAAACAAAACAAATGTAACAAACACTGTATTTTTCTATGCATTTTTTACACTGTACCAGAGTACTTGGGCTAGCAACCTTACAACCAAAATTTATTTAGAAAAAAAAAAACTCCAAAGTATTTACTATATTTTTATTTTGTGATCGATGATAATGTAAATTAAATGATTATTGCAGTAGTATTGCATGTAGTACAAACCATTCTGTACCCCCAGTGTCATGGATGCATACCTTTTGGCTTCAATGAAAGACATCCTGTTTCAAAAACTGAGGTAGACAAGGCTTTAACAGGAATATGTTTACGTTTTCACCTTATTCCATTTAGTAGCATGTACTGTCATATGTATATGGAGAAAACCATACTTCAGCTTTTACTTGAGTATTTTAAACAGATTAGTGGTACTTTTATTTAAGGTAATGTACTTTTGGAACCTCTGTTCTGCACCTCAAGCAGAAGGCAATTAGTAAGTAGGACCAGGTGTTTCCGCGATTAATTACAGCCTAAGCAAATTGGACATTTAATTCAAATGCAAAGCAAGTGCATATGCTTCTGCATTGTACCTAGACACGTACATACATCAAGCCCTCAATCTACATTCTCTGCACCCTTATGGGCTTTGAACATTATGTAAAATGCATGTAAATAGCATTTTGTGCACTGTTTACACAGCATGGTGAGTGTGGAGGAGTTAAACAGTTAAGTACTGAGATTTGTTTTGTATTTTTACTGTAATAAGGAGCAACTATCTAAATTAAAATCCCACATTTACTCATTTTAAATGCTGTTAGTTGCTGCTGTCTCATTCTCTTGTGCATAGGGCAGCAGGAATACAATTTAAATCACAGTGTGACATTTAAGCTCATTTTTTACACCCATGTACCTTTTGCGCCTTTGCAGGATTTAAAACAATATGCACAGGGGTAAGTTGGAGCAAAAAGCGGGATTTCATGTTGACTCACAACTACTGCTCTTAAAATAATTTGAAGAATGAATCCACAGCTAGTTTACAGTTATTAGTTTAGTCCTACCTGCAGCATGACAGATTGGCTAATCTAACAATATTTATAGTGTTTTTTTTATTTGCAGTATTATAATAGTTTTGTTTAAAATGGTTCAGAAGTGAAAAGTCGGTCAAATAAACAGAAATGGGGCGGCACGGTGACTCAGTGGGTAACACCGCTGCTTCACAGCAAGAAGGTCCCAGGTTTAATCCCGGGGTGGAGCAGCCTGGGTACTTTCTGTGTGGAGTCTGTAGTGTCCTCCCTATGTCTGCATCGCTTAACTCTGGGTACTCTGGTCCAAAGACATAGGTTAATTGGTGTATCTAAAGTGGTCCCTAGTGTGTGACTGTGTGCATGACTGTGTGATGGATTGGGACCACATCTAGGGTTGTTCTTGTCCTAGCAGCCAGAGTTGCTGGGTGGGCACCGACTAGCCTGCGACCCCATGTGAATTAAGCAGAAGGTAACGGATAGATGGATGGATAAACAGAAAGTAAGCTTAATTTGTGTGTTGAGTTTAGGTGTTCTTGTGTCTAGCCATTAGCACAATTATTATTATTCCATAATCTACAAAACTGCTATTGTGTTTTGCAATATATACAAATCAGATGAGGCCAGTATAAGCATTGATACACTACAGTGCAACACTACAGTTTGTTGTCACCCCAAAATTACATCCAGAATCATCATTAGTAGTGTGATGTTTGTCACCCCTGCACTGTTGAAAGAGTCTTCACTATTTTGTGAATGTTTCACACTAGATTTTGAAACATGACTGACTGTGAGCTTGGACAATGACTTCAGACTGAAGTTATTGTATGCTTTGTACAATCCATTTAATAGTCTGTGTTTTTCTGTGGAGATTTAATGCCTGTATGCTGCATATAAATACAGTAGCAGTGGAGTATGGCTAAAATAATAAAGTGATGTCCATACACTTTTGACCATATACCATGTCTTGGTCAGACTGTTACATGAAAGATAGTCCAGGTGTTGGATTTGGCAGTTGTTCCTCAGAGGGCTTATTGAAGCTTGAGAAACTGAGTGGTGGAATTAAGGAGGAAAAGAGAAAGAAAATCACAGCATGTCTTCTGGATTCTGTTGTGCCGGTTCTGTGATGCTGAAGCATCACTTTCAAGGCTTAAGAGTTCGAGTTTGTCTGAAGTTAAGGGAAGTTCATTGGGAGTGAGCATGCACTCCTAGTTGGAGTGGAGTGCAGAGGGTAAGAGAGGCATACAGGGAGCAAAAGACAATATGAGGCAGATAAAACGAATGTAACATTAAGCTCGGATAGTAAGAGATCTAATTTAAGGCTCTTGCTTGATTTTGTATTACACAGAACCTGGTTTATAGTAACGTATTATGGACAGTAGAACCAATTTAATCTTTTACATGAATCATCGTTCACTGCTTATGTTTTATATCTACAAGATTTTTCTCTCTGTTTTACTGATCCTTATCTTATTTCCTTAGTCTCACATTTTCTTCTCCTAGACAACAGTGAGATTAAATAGAAGTAAAATTAGGATTTAATTTCATAACTCCAGCTACACATTTGCCTGTGTCTGAGGAAGGAAAGACTGGTCAGGGGATTATACCCAGCTGCGATGGATTGGTATTGATGGGCAGGTTGCCAACCCATCTTGACATTTGAGCTTTCTATCTGTGTATATATACATTTGAATAGATGTCCATGCACACATTTCACACAGGGACATTTTAAGTTAAATGAATTCACATGATTTGCTATTTTGCCCTCAGTCATCATTCAACTAACATTATATTATATTCAAACACAGAGTTGGAACCAAAGCAGTTCGGAGGTAAGTGCCAGTAGTTGGAACCAGCATTTCCTCAGATCTTGGGTTTAAATGCCAGGATGGACTTGCAACCAATGAATTCTTGGATCCATTAATATCAGATGCATTTGTTGATTTGTTGATGCCTCTTCTTGTCAGATTCTATTTCTCATAAGGAATTTTAGGAAAAACATCTGAGACGATGTTGAAGTGCCACTTAAATATAGCATAGAATCAATTAAATGTGAGACTGCATGAAACAGTGATTATGCACTAAACTTTTCCTATGGCCAGACATATTTGGCTGAAGTAAAACGTTATCATTTAGATCGCACAAAAACATCATATTAAGATGACATGTTGACCATTATGCTGTAGTTTCATGTGCGATTCTGCATCTTGCATGCTTCATACCAGATCATTATGCTGGAATGAATTAAGTGGATGGATGCAGACACACAGGGTGCAGAATGAAACATTACTGATAGTGACTTCCAGTAAACAGCAATTGCATGTCACTAACAGCTTTGGCTCTGGCTCTTCATCGCAAATTTTGTTAGAGCCTTGTCATGGGTCTAAAAGATAAAAGATATATATATATAGCTCTATATAAAGCTCACAGGAATGAAATCTTAAAGCTTCACATTCTTCTTTTCATATTTCCATTTAGTTTGAAATTTAGTCTAATTCCAAAATAGTAAAGGATCACTGTTCCTTCCTATTCCACAAGATATAAATACATTAACATTAAACCTAATAAAACCATATCTAATGCTTTTAATGTGGTGCACACCCCCTGCTACCATGCCCAGTATCCATAGAGCAAAACCAAGTGTCCCACCTAACTTACAACATGAATACTGTTCAGCACTCAGGTCTCTTCTATATGTACAACTTAAACAGTTGTCTTTCATCAAATCACGTTGCATTCTGACTCCAAACATCGCGATAAACCAACAAACACTGTGCATTCCATATGTGAACTTGCATGCCCCACATTTGAAAGCAACTTTTTTTCATCCTTTTGAAACTATTTAGAGCACTGGATGGCTTTACCTATTATAAATATTGACCAGAAGGTTGTGTTCTAGTCAAAAAACACCAACCTGCCACTCTTAGGTCAAGCCCTTAAGTATAGATTACTAGGACTGTGTGTTTAAACTTTGGATCGCTCTTGGCAAGGAATGTTGGTAGAGGTCTGCTAAATGGTGTAAATACATTAAATGAGTATTAAATGAATTATACCATGACCTTCACTATTCACACAATCTCATTCGTGATTCTACCACTCCAAACATCATGGGCATGCCACAGCACAGTAAGCTTTAAAAACTGTAGCAGTTGTCATTTTTCATTGCAAAACCAGTACAATAACTGATGGTCATGAGATTCCCTAGCACTCCAGCCATGTCTGAGGCAGCACAGAAGCGACAAAACATAACTAATATTATACAGTTTGGTTCAGACTCCAATCTCAGGTTTCTGCTTACTATTAACCCCAAGGAAGCTGTAAGGGATTGAGAGCATGCTTTATGTACAAGTGTTGTGTATGCAGAGATATGGGTACACAGAATAGACTACACTATGTTACAAGAGATTAGTATACTGAGGCACCGAGGCCTCTGGTTACAGAAAAGCTTTTTTATGCCAATAATTTGTGCCTCTTTCTTTTGTTACTGATATAGTGGATGTCACTGCTGGACCCCACCACCACCACCACCATCACCACCACCACCCAAAAAAAGGTTATTTTCCAGAAAACAAGATCTGTTTCTCTTAATCTGTATTAAAGTTTCATTTGGAAAAATAGACTTTGTGTTTTATAGGACTATGTATAGTATTATTGATCTTGTCCGGTTCAATTCGGCTGTGAGTTATTAGCAGCCAAAGTGAAAGCAAGATTCAGTCACAAGGTTAAACGATCATTTTTGAGTTCTAATGGAACAATCAGTCTTTGCCGGTGCAAGTGTTCCCTGGGCTCTATCTTATTAATTAGGTTTCAATTTGTGACATTTTTCTTTAATTTCTCCAGTTAGATTTTACCACACTGGCAGGTAGATAGGCCCACGTATGCCCACACAGTTTCAGTATCTTGGGGATATTCAGAAAGAGAGAGAGAAAGAGAGATGTGTACTGTATAATAATTTATAGGATCTGATTCACATATTACACGGAAGCTTTGCACAGTAACACCTTCTCTGCTGACCTAACAATCCCTAAGAAGAAAAATCAATGCACATGAGTATTTTTATTCCATCTCACCTATCTGTGTTTGTCTATCCACACCTGCTTCCCACTATGCATTTTGCTTCCAGATACAGACGGTGCCAGTATAAACACGATTGGTTTTCTTCTCAAAAACTACTGCATTCACACCAGCCAACTGACACATAGAATGCATGTTACCAAACTTAGTTATCCATACTGGAACATTTAAGTTAACACAAAAGTTGTTAGTTCAGTTTTAAAATGGAATTTTGTTGGAAAATTTGATCATGGAGAATGGCTGAACAATGGCAATATTACCATTTGCTCAATAAGGCATAAATTTGGTGGCTAATGAAATGTTTGTCTCAGCAGAATTAATGAAAATTAGAAACAGTTATAAGTTTAGGTTTATAAAAAGCCATTGCTAATTAACATTGAGAATTGAATTCTAAAGTACTGTTGCGAAACCTTGCAGTTATTATTATTATTATTAGCCTAAACAGTTTCCATGGTGGATGCTCTTCTTGGTGCTGGAAGAATGGATTATGTACAAGTTTTCATTAGTTCATTGCACAGCTCTTCTCTATACAATAAGCCATTTTGCATTATCTTGTTTCAATTTAAGCCTTTAAATTGCTATGTGTTTTCCTCAGAACATGAACATGTTCATTTGGTAGTTAACTATTATGAGTTTTTGTAAAGTGGGAACTGTTTGTGTTCACTCTATACTGTGGCTTCATTATGTGTACACATTTTGTCAATAATATAAACTCTATAGATATACTCATTACTGTTTCCTGTCTCATGGATTGTGCACACGTGGTTCCAAAGATTTGTGATATATTTCCTGCTTGTATTCATATTGTATTTTATGAAAATTTTATAGTTCTGGATGAGAACTTCAAAGAGTATGTGCTATTTCACAGTACACACTGGACAATCTATCCACTGCAATATTTTTGGTGGTGAGCATAAATGGGGAAAAGACCCAAGCTATCATGGAGAGAAGTCAAATTTGGCATAGACAGGAATTCGGGGAGAGGGTTGAACTTCGGACACTGGATCTGGACAGTTGATACCTCCTGCACCAACTAATGCCAAAAATTAAAAGGCCTAACTGCCATTTAACATACTGTTTACTGGTGCAGCATCAGCATAGGAGGAAGAAGAAAAAAACTACATAAAACAGAATATGAACAAAACCTCTTGCAAATTTAAACTTACACACAATTCTGTGCCATCTAATCTCCAGAGTGCTAAGCCCAAAGCTTCTTGTTACCCCTGTGAATGACTGAAATCTGGTCTTTTAGAGGCAACCTACCCATTTTCTTATTTAGCAATAATTACAAATAAAGAAAATACAAACTGATAAAATATATATTCAGAGGTCATTACACAGGCAGTATTTTTCAGAAGGTGGGTTATTTGGCTCTATTGAAAAATCGCATCTTCAAGTGGTTGTGCAAGAGCTGGCCATTGTAACCAACGGCAAGGATTTCTGAAGGACTGAGAAAGAATGTGATAGAAAAGTCTGCTATATTCTTACTGGGTGAGCAGCAAGAAGAAAAAGAGCCAGCAGCATTCTGCATTCCTGTAATCTTTATCATGTCTTTAGCTGCATTTCTGCAGGGGTTTCGCTGAGGTTTGGTTGGTTCCAAGTGCATGCTAAATATTTTTTATTGCAGCCATTTTCTATTTGTCAAAAATACACACTATAACTGCAAAATGATGGGTATAGAGTGGTCCCTTGGTTCTCGACCGCCTAGGTACACGTCAAATTCAGTTCTCTGCTCATTTTGACTAGATAAATTAGCCTTGGTTCTTGTCGTTTGCTTGCTACTCTGCACTTGCTTATAGAGTCACAATTCAGTGCACAGTCATTCAGTATCACATCAGTCTTTGGAGAAGATGTCTACTGTTTTTATTATATCATTTTTCACATAATTCTCAATTAATTCTAAAATGGTTAGGTTGTAAAAAACATCTAAAAGCAAAACAAAAATTGAAGTCTTCATAAAACAGACTACAGGTAGATTAGCAGCTATGCTAATGCTAGGAGTTCATTAATAGAGCAAGTGTTGCTTCAACATTTAACTTTCAATCTATTACTCACTAAATGACATTAGAATAATCCCTTTATTATAAAATAAGGCTAATATATAAGGGCTTTAAACGTGAGCCTTTTGTTGGAATGCATCCCCTTTGTTAACCAGGGAGCACATGTACAGAACAGCTTCATTAATCCATATAAAACCTTGTACAGTGTTTCTGGGGGTCTGGAAGGAAATGTATTCAATTTCCGTTATTACATATGGGAAAAATTTGCTTGGTACTTGTTGTTCATTTGTTCTAGAAGGCTCACAGAGAACTGAAAATTGGCGAGTACAGAGCAAATTTGTCCTGTAAGGAATAATGAACATAATTATTTAAAGTACCATTGTACTTTTTTTAAAGGTGATTTAAAGTACATTAGGAATTGCAAATCAATCATCAGGAGCATGAGTAGTTTTTCACAAAAAAACTGTCACAATATAAATATTATTTATACAATTTCACTGCAGGAAAAACAGAATTGGTGTTGAGAGATCACTTCTTAAATTATATTAGAGGTCGTTAATCTGTGATCAGAAATTACACTGGTCAATTTAAAGCTATTTTGCCCTTGAACAGTCAAAGGTATCTCAAAAGCACGGATAGCAGAATTAGAAAATTTATTAGAGTGGACACTGATTAATTGGGGTCTTTACATGCACTAATCTTGTATGCGGCATAAAGACATCAACTCATTAATGAAAACAAAATTAAAAGCTCTTCTTGGGGACTCGTTTATAATTCCCAATAGCTCAGGGCAACCCGTTTCCTGTGGAGTGCTTTTGTGTCGAGCCAATAGGACCAATGATAGTGCCACTGCCAGCGAGGAACAGATGGGAGAAGAATGCTTAAAGAGAAGTTAGGTTGAAGCATCTGCTAACTGCCTTTGAACAGCCATACTTGTTTTAATGGCTACTGACTGGCGCCACTCGTTGATTGATGCCCTAAGCTTGTACATCATATATCCCTGGAATCATTGTCTAGCTCAAAGTATTGACGCACTGGCTCTCTAATCGACTGCAGTTCAGGATAACTGCACACACATCTCTTACGTACTGTCACTTTGATTTAACTCAGGTTCACTCATTGATGTTAATTGCTTGAAATGACCGTCAGCTACTTTAATAACTTCAGTGTTTTTACAGATGGATATTTACATTTTGATCTTGAAAAATGTACCAAATATGGCTTGTTAAAGAAACAAATAGTAAAACATAATAAATTCAACAATTCAATTACCCTTTTTTTGAGTGACTTGGCTCCAGTGAAATATTTGATCCTGTCCCTTTTGCAAACGTATTTTCTTCAGATAAGATATACACATAATAACGAGGAAAAAAAAGATTTGTTGTGGAACTGTATGTGATAGGAAAGGGTAGTTTAAGTCATGCATTTGCCATAGTTTTATGCCACATACAGCCATATTAATTTAAGAAGACCATTAACTTGTCCAGCCACTGACAGTGCAGCTATTTCAAGTAAGATTCTGCATTTTGAACAATTCTCACTAGATTATTTTAAAAAGTAGCCAAGTGGAATGTGAGCCGTCATTGTCTGTGACTTCCTTCCAGGAAACAGTGACTGTATTTAACTGTTTTGGTTCTTGCTGTTCTGTTTGTTAAGACGTCATGCTAGGTCTGAGAGATATATGGAACCTAATGTTAACAGTGGTGTCTGAAGTGAAATCAATAAAAAAGAATAGATAACGAATAGAAAAAAATAGAATAGAATAGAAATAATATATTGAAGTTTCACATTATGTTTGTATTTAAATTTACTCATCAAATCTCAAAATAATGAAAAAAATAATTCCTTCATAAATAGAAACCCATAAATACAAGGCCTGGTGCTTTACCCAATGTATCTCAACAGGGGAGCCATACCTATGTGGTACGATATATGGCCATGCCCCTGCTTCCCGCTACAGCATCCACATAGCAAAACCAAACCTTGCAATATATGAATGTGATGTTATTCATGTCCCAGGCAACTCATAAATTACATGTCAATCTATAGGATGGCTATATTCTTTAGTTCCTGCTTCTTCTTCAAAAATACATGCATATTTATATAATACATTCGAAAGATACAAACACTAAATAAAACACCCTTAAAATTGTTTATAGTGTTAAAGTGTCATACTGGTCCATTCCAGCATGCTGTAAGTTTTGTTCCAGAAGGTTTAGGGTTCAAGTCCAGTCCACAGCTTACCTTAACACCACAAGAACATGTAGGTGGCAGGACTGGCTGCTGGGATACAACATTAAATATCTCCTAACAAAATATGCCATAATTTTTGTGTAGTTTTTATTAACTAAACATTGATAATTGTAACTTTACTCTACATTGTGGGATGTATGATGATGTACATGTATGAATATGTTGAGTGGTGAACTGCCTTGGATGTTCTATGTACGTCATTTAGCAGACGTCCTTATCCACAGAAACTTACAACTCATACAGTCTTACAATCCAAGCAATTATGGGTTAAGGGCCTTGCTCAGGGACCCAACTGTGGCAGAGGTTTTTGAACCCTTGACCTTTTGGTCCATAGTCCAGTACCTTAACCACTAGGCCACCACAGTCCCAACTTTGCACCAAGTTTGTTCAAGATACATAACCAATTATAAAAAGCTCACAAACATTGGTGGATATTTCATTATGGGATGTTTCATTTCGAAGTATCCCCCATTTTTTTGTTTTAGCACTTTATGATTGATGGGACGCGCTTAATTAAGATAAATAACTGAAATACCTCAAGCATTTTATTATAAATTACAAGTTATTTATCCTATTAGTCCATGTCTACTACTAATTATTCAGTGCCGAAAGGAAAAGTAATTATTTTGTATAATCATGACAATTAATAAGCTATGTCAGAAACTAGAGCCTTGGAGGTTTAAGGGGTTAAAATCACACTTTGAGGTATGAAGAAGGGAGTGAAGGATTTGATAGCTGTAGCAAGCCTAGCACATAGTGTCATAACAGTTTGCCTTGAACTGCAGATTGCAGATCATGAACTCTGCAGTATATGAAAGGCTGGATTTCTGCCTTATTTTCAAAGCGTCTCATAGAAAAGCAATGTGACTGGTGCTAGACAGCCACTCCGAGATCATTTCAATTCCCTTTCAGATTGGTGCATTGGCTATTCTATTGCCAATATCTGACTTTTCAATTCGGACTACTCAACAGCTCACAGACTTCCGAGACTGTGTGAAAATCCATTTCTTTCTTTTCAGTTCTCTAAAAATGTTCATGCAGTGCACAGAGCAGCCACTCTCATTTCTTATTAATATAGCTAATCATGGGACATATCAGCACAGTTCTGTTTTGGAATATATGTCTAAACTGTGGATGGGGCACCGTGTGTGAACAATCTGGTAATAAATGAAACATTTGGTAAGCTACTGTATTATTTGTTATTTGCAAGCTGTCCATTTCTGAATTACCAATGAATGAATTTCATATATAATTTGCAATGGAAAATGGTGGTAAATTCCCAGACCACATGCCTGGCTCAGTACACATCATTTATTAATTACTTTCATTTCTTATTTAATGAATTAGTCAGAATTTCACTGCAGGCTGAGTGTCAGATCAAACTTGAAAATCTTTCATCCAAAACCTAGCCTTCCCTCTAAGACTTCTCTCAAACTCTCTTAAAAATCTTGGTTAAAATCTGAATTGTTATATCAGAAAGTGCGTATAAAATCACTTTTTGTTATGGGAAATAGGACTATGGACCAGAAGGTCCAGGGTTCAAATCCCACCTCTGCCACAGTTGGGTACCTGAGAAAGGCCCTTAACCCACAATTGCTTTTATTGTAAGATTGTATGAATGATGAATTGTAAGTCGCTCTGGATAAGGGCGTCTGCTAAATGACATAAATGTAAATGTGAATGTGGTTTACCAATACTAAATACATAACTATTGCTTAAATGCAACAAAGCATTTGTAGCTAAAAACTAAAATGCTGGCTCTCACCTACCTCACATAACATAGCATAAGCCCATTATGACTGGGGATCACCTGTATGCTTAATGTAGATGTTCTAAAGCTTTGAGGTGTATTTGGATTAGTATATTTGTAATGAAAAACATTGCATTGCATCAAATTTTTCACTATTTTCAGACTTTTGGACACCACTGTAAAAAAAACTAAGAAGAGTTGATGTTGGTGTGGGTGTAAAATATGTATATCTATTACACTTAGCTTAATAATAAATAAATAAATAAATAAACGTCTACTCTTGTACTTTATTTAGGAGTTGTCTACTTTAAATTTCCCTTCAATGAGCAAAGTGAGTGATAGTCAGAAAGACAGATAAACAGATAACTAGACAGACAGATAGACAAGCAGAGGTCTCTGGCTGAGAATTTAGTCTCAGCTGGCACCCAGTGTTTCAAAAATGACCTCTTGATCCACCACCACCTGAACAAGATATAGCTCTTATTGAAGATGAATGAAGAAAGTACATTTCCTTTTCATGATCATGTGCTTGAAAACAAAGGCTTTTGTCATCCCTCCAGCAAAAGCACAAGAAGGAAAATATCTTGACCTGTGTCAGGGGCTCACGAATGTTGTCTTGGACACTGGGGAACTTAGGAGATGTAGCTTGAAAAGCACCGCTGTAGTAGATAAAACTAGTGCTGGGTCACAGAGACTTTAAGGCAAGTCTCCTGACATTTTTCATCAAACTGGTCAGTATGATTGGCCAATTGCTAAAATATGACCCTTCCGTTTTGATGATCACTGGTAATCTGTCCTTAAAATATTCAGTATGTGTCAATCAGCATAGGATTGCATGATGAAGTGCCATGAGAACAAACGTGATTAATACACATAATCCTACAATGCACAGAAAAAATGATGGGTGAAAATACTTCAAATAAATTACATTTCTTTTGAATATTGCTAATATTCCAAATAAACTGGACATATTCAGTACTGTGCAAAAGGCTTAGGCCACCATTAGATTTGTTGTTTTAAGAATTGTATAGTGATCATATTTAACATACTGGACTCAAACTTGGATTTGTCACTCCATAATTTTCCACTGATCTTCATTCCGGTCTTCGTGAGTTTCAGTATATCTTTAGCCTCTTTGCTTTCTGAGCCAAGTGGTTTCAAGGCTGCTACTCTTCTACAAAGACCAATCCTGATCAAGATTTTTTTTTTGTATTATAGAAGTGTCAACTTGGCATTTTTATTAAACTTCTGTTTAACAACTGTTGCTGTTGCTCGAGTGCACATGATTGCATAATTGTCCCTGTAGAAGCTGTATTTTCTGATTGCTTTTTTTGTTTTGTTATTTCCTGGTTGTATTTTAATTACCAGAGTATGAATGAATGAATTCAAAGTTCAGAATTCAAAATTAAGCAACTCCAAGAGGCCGTTCAAGCTTTTCTGAAATCACACTCCTAGACTGATGTACTGTACATACACATAATGCAATATTATTACAGTAATATACTATGCATACTATTACTATTACTATACATGATATTTAAATCAAATTACACATGCATACTAAGGCAGTATAAAGGCAAGTAAAAAAACTTTTTTGTATTTTTTTATTGTAATTGTAAAAATAACTGGTCTATGCATGTGGCAGTATGTGGCAGAAAGAGCTCCATTGTAACAATGTGTTTAAAAAAAGTAAAACAAAATCTTGTTAAAGGTTCAGAGTAAATCTTATTTTATTATTTCACACTTCTGATTCATAACTAGATGTGTGTTCTCATTGTTCCCTTTCCTGCCTAATGCAGCATGTGCTTAATAATGAGCTTTGGATCACTGCAGGAGACAGATGAGAAATTTCACTCTTATTAGGCTTTAATTCTTTTTATTCAGTAAGCCAACATGTGACTGAGCTGTGTGCTCTCACTTTGCACTAATTTTTAATGATTTTAGGACTCTATTCTTCACTGACCTCAGGTATCCACTGTGCTCATTACATGTAATTTCTAAACTATGTTTGTCCAATCAATGACAATCCTACTATGCAATAAATATAATTACGTTGGCTAAAAACCCTCAGGTTATGGTACCTTGCTACTGTATAGTAGTATATGATCACTTGGTCATTCAGAAATTAGCTACACATCATACAGCTTATTCATTTATTTTTATTTGTTACTAAATTCAGGAACATTGTTATCCTTTTTGAGCTTATGATTTTGATTGGTGGCATCACATAAACAAATGCAGGATGGATATTAACAGAATATAATATCATTTATTGCAATATCTACCTTCAGCCATTTGTTTTTTTTTAACTTACCTGAACGTAGCACCAACAGATTAAAACACCACATCACACGTTTTCTGAATTTTGCCCTCTCTAGTAACCAACCCTGCATAAAACAGACTCATACACCATAATTGAGAAAAGCAATCATTCTACATAGAAGCAGCTGGGAATTTAGTCAGTGAATATAATGGGATTGGTTTGGATTTACGTATTTGCATTTTGCCCTAATACCTGTATAATCCTGTTGAAGTGTGTGCATTTCATGGCTTAGGAAGGATGCATCATCAGATTTCTTATGCTGTTATGATAGAATTGTAATAGATAGTCTTGCATATATTGGTTGAACTCTTGGAATTCAGGAAGCCGAGTCTACCGATGCATATGCAGAAAGTAAATTAAGAAGAAGGAATCAATTTGGAATTGCATTAGAATGTTTGTGCTTTGAGATAATCGCAATACACTTTTTTAAATTTAGACGTTTTAAATAAATTTAAAACATTTATACTAATTGTCTTGCCTTACACAGAATACACATAATAATGATAAAGTCAGGTGGGAGAGTTCAATTTGATTATTATCTAGGTTTGTTTAACCAAGTCTCATTTAACAGGTCAAAACAACATGAAAAGATCCTGTTAAAGACAGAATTATAAGTAGCATTGATTAATGTTGAAAGGTACAGAGACACATGTACACTCTACCCAAATCATAAAGACCAATGATGTGTCAGTTCTAATATGCATCAGTAGAAAGCAAGGCTGGTGAAAAGAATCGTAGCATCAAACATTCATGAGAAAAAGACTAGTCTCTTAGCTGAGTGGGCCATATCTTTGCCTGATATGAACAAGGTATTTTCTTATTTCAGTACAGGGCTCTACACTACACTGGGGAGTTCTCATAAACCAAAGCTAATAACCAACCAAATTCACGTATTAACAAATAAATAGCTGACAAATAAAGGCAAATGCTTGATGACTTTGGGTATGCCTTAGTTTTTGTGTATGATTGATTTTAAATGAATCATAAATTTTTTATCTCCATACCCAGGCACGTGGGGAGCTAAGGCCTAACCAGCAGTGCCGAGCAAAAGGCAGGATCCGATCGTAGAAAGGGGCTGTCTGGTGTTCAACTAATATTGAATTTTACTACAAAGTAATGATCACATAGCTTAACAAATTTGAATTACTTCCAAAAACTGTTTGGGAATTCATGTAGCTGCTACAGGAAACATGATTTCTGCCAAAGAAGGTGCTACTAAATATTGACTGACACAATATCCAATCTATTTTCATGTGTTTACATCCACTTCTCTGCTTCTTGTCAATGTTGAATGGCTCCAGCGTTCCTGCTTGGAAAAATAACTTTATGCAGATCCATGGATAGGAAGGCGGTCCGTTGAATGGCATGGCAGGGGTTACTGTTGTAACTTAAGGGGATGACTCAACTGGCCTCTCCCTCAACTGGTCCTGGTCCCGCTAAATCCCCAGGATCCCTATCGGATTTTAAGACCAGAACCCATAATGCAGTATCCACAGACAAACAACAAATACGGAGAAAAACAAAGAACATTTATTTAAACAAAAACACACATAGCAGGCATTTAAACGATAGTCACAAACGTAATCCACACACAAGTCCGGTAGGGGCTTTGAGCCCAGAGTCCAGAGTCCCGTGGTGGGGCCGAGGGGCCCACTCCACAGCTGTCCAGGGGTCTGCAAACATCCTGGGCGCTGAAAGTCCGGCTGGGGTCCGTTGGTTGGAGGTCCAGGGCGACAGGGTCCAAGGGGTTCGCGAACAAGCTGGAGTGAAGCAGGTCACATGGCGAAACCGGGGGTCGCGGTACCGCAATAATGGCTCCGCGCCAGAGGGTCCAGAGCGGCTTCGTGCCGGGGGCCAGCAACAGCGCCTATGGGAGCCAGGGTACCGCAAGCGAGCCCATAAAAAGGAAAAGAAAAAGAAAACTAAAAGCAGCCTTAACAGAAAAAAAATAAAAGGACAAAAAGGGGGGAAAAAATAAAGGGCGGCTTTCAGAGCTGGGGATCTAGTGACGGCAGCTATGGCCGAAGATCCAGGGACTGCACTTTATGGCCGAGGTTCGAGACACGGTCAGGTAGGACCATGGATCCAGGGGTTGGCACCGGTAGCGACCTATAGCGGCTTCTAGCTGCCACGGTCCAGGGGCGACCCCTCCGGCCATGGACCCAAACGTGAGCCATTCAAGCGGGTCCAGGGATCAGCCCCTTCAAGCCTCGTGTCTCGGGGAAGACGAGCGGAGGAGTTCTAAATGGACTATAAAAAACCAAATGAAACAAAACAAACAATGCTCGCACAGACAAGGGAAACACTCAAAACGTAACGCAGACACAACGGGAGATAACGTACATTTGCGTGTTCGATCGGCTCATATAACAAAATTAATTAACCTGCATAAAGAACAGGTGCGTAAAATAAAGAAACAAACCAATCGATAACCGCGGAGAACCAAAACAAACGTCATTAAGGACGTGGGGAGAAAACGGAAACACAACGCTAAGGGATAGGGGTAAAATAACGCAAAAGGGTTTGCAGTACGAACCCTAACAGGATGAGCTGCAAATTTAAAAGTGAAGAAAACTCAGATATAACTGAATCATCAATAAAGTGTCTACGCTTAATACAAACTTGGGAAAGAGATTCTGAATCAAAAAAGAAACTGATCTATGGTCACTGAAGACAACTTCATTTATATGCAGATGGTCAAGAGTAATACCATAAGTAAAAACCAAATCCAGCAGTGTGAGTAGGCCCAGATACATGTTAAAGTTAAAAGAGTCCATAATGCTCAGAAACTCCTTAGTGGAGGCATTTGATAATCCCCTTTGATAATCCTGCCAAGTTTAATGGTGGAGGACAAAAAGTCTGATAAAAAGATGCAGAAGAGCCAGGTGGATGATAAATTAAAATACCATGTACATCTCGCATAAAAATGCCCTTTTAAAAATTAGAGCTGTTTCACCTCCTCGGCCAGAGGTCTGCGGTGTATGAAAAGTCTCCAGGACATAGTTTTAAAAAATGTGCGACTTTCTGCGATTCTCACACTGCCAGGTCTCAGAGATAAACATAAAATCCAGCTTCATGTTACGGAACAAGTCATTTAAAATATTAGCCTTATTAGCAATAGAACGGGCGTTAATTACCATCATTTTAACAGAGGGAGCCTCCAGGTCATGAGCAGAAGTGCCAGGAACAGTCCGAGTCCGAACGGCTGAGGAAGCTACGCAGTAATATAGGGTTCCTACCACGTTGAGCCACGGTTTCCACACTTTCAAATAGCAGTCTGTCATGCAGTGTTATTATTTGTGTGAAAAGTAGTTTTATGTCAGATGGGCGTGATGACGTCACGAGGTAAAGGATCGTACAGAAATAGTAGCTCAAAGGGAGTGTTAAGCTAAGCGATGCCCCTGCCAACAGTGTGTTCGTAATTTGAATAAAAGGTTAATCCAGACGCCATTGACTCACCGCACATCATTATACAGTCCGGATAGTAAACATAAGGAAGCATGGAGACAAGCCCAGTCCCTACTAGTCTCAGAAGAATCTGCCTGCTAGTAACCCATAAATGAAGATCCTGTATATCCCCTTCTCTCCAAAGCCGACGAAGCCGCACAAGGAAACCAGCTCTCCTTCCTCGCCTCCTCCGATGAGGTATCAGAAGTAAGGGCAGAGTGGCAGGCAACAGTGGAAATACACTTACCTCAAACGACGCAGTATATTGGTTTGACTGGCTGTTAAAAGTTAACCGTTACAATTCAAACTCACAGCTGCTCTCATGTTCACCTCAGGCACAGTAGCGGCAGTGAATCAATAGAAACGTCACAGGAACAGAGTCGTAAACCGAACCCGTTGTATAGTCAGACCAACTCCGCAAAACTGAGCTGACTGTTATATGGATCTGTTGGTTGAAAACAGGATACAGATCGGGGTCGCTTGCTATCTGGGTAAGTTCTTCAAATGTTGACTGGAATTTAGTAAGAACCTTTTTTTTTTACAGTATTATACTTCACAGCTGAGTACCTATACATTGTGCTGTAGATCGTTTCGTTTATGTGTATATAGCACAATAATAATAATAATAAACATTTGATATGTTGCATAAATTATAGCACGTCCAGTAACACGTACAGTCTTGTAACATAGGGCATGTTCCTTTAATCGGACCAGGCTGTTATTAGGACCAAAACGATCGCGTTCCGATGTGGTCCGATTAACCGGAATCGACTGTACAACCCTGTGAATCTTACCAAGCCTTTAGAAGAACATAAAATCAGTGCTCGTATGATTCAGTCCAGTAGGTGGCGACAATTCACTACGTTACAGACTGGCAACCGCCTAACGAAGAAGAAGCAGAAAAGAACGAAGAAGTTTGCGCATGCGCTATGTTTCTTTTTCTGTCGCCGTGGGTTTGTTTAGATACATGTACGAATGAACAAAGATAATACTGATTTGTAGTCAGAAAAGTGTGCGCTAAACAGTTTGGTACATACTGTTGATTATTACATATTATAAATTATTCTAATAGCTTAAGTACCCATTATCTACAGCATACCAGCAGTAACAGACACACGCGAGGCCATCAATCTAGACGTGTTATCATTTTACACCGAGGCACAAGTATTTGTACTGCAACGGTAATTTTCTCTCAGTAAAATGAGTAAACGAGAAGGTATGTTTTTCTTATCTTATCTTTGGTTTGCTTGCGGTTTGCGATTCGGAGTTGTTTTCGTTCTTTAATATTGTAATGGAATAACTGTAATTAATACTGCATATGGATCATACCGAATTGGGGATTCAAACCAAAATCATTCGGCGTTACGGTTTTAAGCATTAGTTTCGAACGATTATAACAATTAACAGTCATTGTGCAGTCAATCTAGAGCGTCACCATGTAGATTTGTGAGAAAATGTCTTAATTTTGATCGTTAAGTGTCTTCTGTGAGTAAAAGAAGTATTTGTGCTACATTCATGTTACATTTCATGTTATAGAGCTATATATTTGAAGGCGAGTTTTTGTTCTTGTAAATAACTTCTCGCCATATGCCCGTCCATTCTGGCTAAGGAATTTTAAGTACAAAAGTTTTTGTCTATTGCTCATAAACCTTTGAATCACAGCTGCCACTATACTTCTCTATCTTTATACATGTGACTTGCCAAATTTTTGTTGATTCATTTTGACAAATGTGTACAAGCTTTGAGGACAAATTGTCCAACAAATTTCAGTAAGCTCTATCCACACCTTTTCAGATGGGCAGGCAATACACTGTCCTATGACAATAGCATCCTTAGAATTTTGAAATAGTTTTATGACATCATCCTTGTCTGAAGTTTGCAGCTTCGGCATCTAGCCAAAATAAAGGAAAAAATGAAAAGAACAAATTGGCTATTACTGATGCAGTCAATTTTAGTTATCATAATATCATAATCACTCCACAATGTTTGTGTTTTTTCTCTGACAATTGACCATACTTTGTGAATGTATTTTTAAAATATGACTAAAATGCTTGGAGACCTATGACGAATGCTTTTTATGCAAATGTGACTAAAATGGATAGAAAGGGATTACTACAAAGGCATGTTACTAGTCTCTTATTATAATGTGAAACAGAAATGAGCAGTCAGAGCTCATGTACACACAAGTTCAATATGCTGTAGAATGCAGTGTTGCCTCTGGTTCAGTGGTCTTTTATATGTTTAGGGACTATGGGAAAGGCCCGCCACCAGTATCTATCAGTATGGCCTTTTCCCTCCCATTTGGTCCCTTTCTACGCCACACTTATGTTTCAGGGTGTTTGTAGGATCACAGCGTTGGGAAGCTCCGGTATAGAGCTGACGAGCGGTTGCTAGCACTTCATTCAGTTCCCTCTGTCATGCACAGAATTGTAACTGCAAGCAATAAATCTAGCCATACACATTTCCTGAATTATAAGCATAACCTTGTGGACCAGAGCATTTGCATCATCATAGCTGTCTCAGACAGGCAGTGGTTAAATGTGATTAAACATGAGTGTGAGTAAATATAGTTAAATGTATCAGTTATTGCTGGGCAAAAACTCAAGGTCTGGCAAATTTGTCCTCTTTAAAACCTCCAGCCTATGTGGAACTTTTTCACAGGTAGGTTATCATCTGTCGCTGTTAGGGACGGCTGCCTCTTCAGCATATTTTTCTCTCTATTTCCACTCTTCTTTTGAAGTAATCGTGTGTTTTTATACACATCCTATGGATATTTCTAACATCAATACGCAACCAGGAGCCAGTTTTCTTACTTACTCGATAGAAGAGCTACTGGCGCTGAAAACAGTGGGATGAGCTGGAATACAACATCCCATCCCGGCGGAACTAATGAGAAGATCCAGGGGCTGTAAGGCTGGGGCTAAGCTAAAGGCTATGCTAGCGGACAACCGGCAATGCTGTAAACTGTCCATTTCCTCCATTATTATGGGGAATGTGAACTCACTGTTGAACAAGATGGACAAGCGGATTTACCGTGAGAGCAGCTTGTTTATATTTATGGAGACATGACTAACCTAGCTCATACCGGATGCTAATGTGGAACTGCGGGGATTCACCATTGTGAGAGACGACAGAGACACTAAAGCGTATGGAAAAAGCAAAGGTGGGGAACTCATCATGTGTGTTAACAACCGCCGGTGTAGCCCAAATCATATCTTTGTAAAGACGGTCTTATGCTGTTCAGACTTGGAGCTACTAGCCGTTAGCCTGTGGCCATACTATCTGCCGAGGCAATTGTGAGAGGATTCATTCTGTCACAGCAAGGTTGCAGACACAGCACCCTGAGGCATTTATGGTCATTTCTGGGGACTTTAATCATGCTACTGTAACATATTTCTGTGGTTGTCCCAATAACTGTGCTGGACCCAGGAATCAACTTTGGAACGACCTTTAATGTCACACAAAACAAAATGTACAGGTTCCACTATATCGGAGCTATACGTGTCCCCTTGCTCCAAGCTCGTCTTGGCTTCTACATATTGAACCACTAATGCCACCTGGCTGTTACTTAAAATATAGCACATACATTATGGCAACCCAAAAGACAGTTCACTACACTACTTTGGACTCTACTTTAGCTGCTTTTCACCAGGTTGTGGATTGTCCAACACGAAATAACAGGACAATTGACTTTGTGTATGCTAATGTGAGGAAGGCATACAGTGTCACACCCCTCCCCCCACTAGGGAAGTCTGACCACAACCTGGTTCATCTGCAACCAAAGTGTACCCCTCTAGTCTAAAGGCAGCCTATAACAACTCGGTCTGTTAGATGGACCTCTAAAATGGAAGATACCCTCAGAGACTGCTATAACACCACGGACTGGGATGTGCTGCTTAACCCACACTGTGAGGACATGGAGGGGTTGAAGGATTATCCTAACTTCTGTGCAGAAGTGGTCTCTCCCATTAAGACTGTACGATGTTACCTTGCAACAAACCATGGGTAACGCAGGAAGTCAAAGCTGCCCTCAACAGGAAGGCCACATTTCGGAGCAAGAACAGGGAAGCGATGAAAGCAGCACAGCGGGAGGTGAAACGATGTCTGAGTGAAGCTAAGAACAGCTACAAGAGGAAGATAGAGCAGAAGGAGAACAACATGAGGGAGGACTGGGAAGGTGTAAAGACCATCACAGGTGACAAAACAAAGACCAGAGCTGTAGGGGGAACAATGGAGAGGGCAAACGAGATGCATGACTTCTTCAACCAGTTTAACCAGTCCAGCCCCCCCTCCATGTCCCTCACTGCAGCAATCTTTCCTCTGTTGTTCAACACACCTTCCCCCAGCCCCTACCACAGCAGCTCCCTCCTCCCCCTTCACACCCACCCGACCCACCTCAACACAGACACAGATCTCAACATACATCACTGCTGATGAGGTCAAAAGTCAACTAAGGAAGCTTCACTCCAGGAAAGCAGCTGGCCCAGACAAGGTGTGTCCCCAGCACCAAAGACCTGTGCTGCTGAACTGAGTGCACCACTCCAACGCATTTTTAACCTCAGCCTGCAGCTGGGGAGAGTGCCCACCCGCTGGAAGACATCATGAATAGTTCCAGTTCACTAAAAGAACTGGCCCAGAGAGCTGAATGACTTCCGATCGGTGGCACTCACTTCACAGCTGATGAAGACATTGGAGTGACTCTTCCTCACTCTATTCAGACTTCAAGTACAACACGCCCAGGACAGGCTGCAGTTTGCGTAACGGGCAGGTGTTGGTGTGGAAGACGCCATCCTCCACCTGCTACACCGAGCCCACTCGCATATAGATTGGGAAATGGCACAGTGAGGATTCTCTTCTTGAACTTCTCAAGTGCCTTCAACACCATCCAACCCCTTATGCTGCAGAGCAAACTCAACAGGACGCGAGTCGATCCCTGCCGCAGACCGCAGTACATCAGGCGGCAGGACATCACGTCTGGCACTGTGATTAGCAGCACTGGAACACCCCTGGGAACGGTGCTGGCCCCTCTCCTCTTCACCCTGTACACATTACATTACATTACATTACATTTGGCAGACGCTTTTGTCCAAGGCGACTTACAATAATTAAGTACAAAAATAATAAGTTAAAGGTAAAACATCTTAGATAGGGCCATAAGGAGGTCAAAGAGAAGTAGAGGGGAGAAAGAAGGAGATTGGGTTAGAAGTAATTAGTTTGTTAGAGGTGTTAGGAGAGTAGGTGCTCTTTGAAGAGCTCTGTCTTCACTAGTTTCTTAAAGATAGCGAGAGATTTTCCTGATCTGGTAGTGGAAGCGAGTTTGTTCCACCATTGTGGAACTCTGTATGAGAACAGTCTGGATTGCTTTGTGT
>JAUZST010000813.1:0-27618 GCA_034779995.1 Parotocinclus haroldoi
CAGGTTACGGCTTTTCTCTGCGCTCGCGTTTATTCTCCGCCCTCATCGTTTATTGGTCAGCCTTTATGGGCTCGGGTTATTGATGGACGTTTTAATTGGATCCTTTTGCTGGCGGTCACGCCTACCTTTTTCAGGTTCGGTTGACGTTATTTGGAGTCTTTTTCTCCTTCCAAACCGACCGAAGCGGGTCGCTGCTGCTGTTGCTGCGGACTTTTGACGCTGTACAAGGTTGGCGGTTTTCCTGCTTTATCTGTTGTGTCGTGTACGGAATATTTACACATTTCAAAGTTTTACAAACGCCTGCTTTTTCGTCGCGCGAATTTAAACGACCTGTCACATATATTCACTTAAAACTATTTGCGTTAGCCACATAGGCTAGCAGACTCCGTTCCGCACGCATAAGCTCGGTTTTTGACCGTTAAAATGCAAATCGTGGCGCTGTTTATGTTACGTGTGTAAATGTATTTTTTTTGTCACATAATTTTCACATGGTTACCTATTTGACGGTTTGGCATGTATCAGTAGTTGTATTGGACTGGCATGTTCTGTGTCCGAAACAACCACCACCACCACTAGTAGTAGTAGTAGTAGTAGTAGTAGTAGTAGTAGTAGTAGTTGTAGTAGTTGTAGTTGTAACCTTCCATACTAGCATACTATATAGTGTAAATGGTTTATTTCTGTATTCATATACTTATACTTACTACTACATATTGTAGTATGCGGTTTGCCATGCGCCTTATTTCGGTAGTATGTGGTAATTGGTGGTGGCTAAACTGCTGCTAGTAGTGCGAGATGTATTGTGTTAGCTATAATGTTTTTGTCCAAATCAATTTGTGCGTGTCCTGCCCATGTGTATAACTTATGTGTTAAATTAATCTGTAATGAAAAAAGATCAGGTTATTTGGATTCTTCTTTGGCTTAGTCTGTAGGGTAAGGTTAGTGTCCTCTCAAGCACAGACAATGTGTAATAGCTAAACATCTGTCTTTATCTATCTGTATATATGGGATCAATTTGAAAAAGTTTTCTGCTGTACCTCTACAACAATCTCTGTCAATTTTATGATTTTGTATTTCACAACATGCCTTTATATGTTATTTCTGATGTTTTATGATGTATGATGTTATATATATATATATATATCTCATTTAATTGATCTAGCTCTAGTTTTCTTTAGAGGCATACAATAGGGGTTACATGCTAAAATATGATGTTTGATTAGCTGAATACATATTATAAGCTTGTTTTCAATACTGTTTTGCATAGTCATTGCTGTTGTCTCATCTGTGTGTGAAAGAGGTAATAATTGTAATAGTAAAAGCCATTTAAAACTGATCGTACAAGAGCAACTCTTATGTGCTGGAAAAAAGTTCCTGAGGATCTGTGGTCAAACCCTGGGCCAGTCCTGTTACGTGGAGTTGGGGTGGTGTGGATACAGAACACCAAGATGGACTTGTTTGTTGTCCTGGGGTGTACCTCGGTTTGTTTGTATGATTTTTATGGGACATTTAGGGGCTTGGATTTCAGCTTGAGGTTGGTTCCTTGCCAAGCAAAGTAGCTTAACATCTACACCTTCCTCTTTTATAGGTGCATCTTGGATACCTGGCCAGCTTGCTTTATTCGTGTCTGTCACTGTATTCTTTGCTACATCCTTTGCTCACGTTCTCCCCCTCACTAAGTGGACTCGCTCATTAAGTGCTGTAGATTTATTACCATATTTAAAGCATGGATAAGACAGAGCTGATCCAGAAGGCCAAGCTGGCAGAGCAGGCCGAGCGTTATGACGACATGGCGACATCCATGAAGGCAGTGACTGAGCAGGGAGGTGAGCTGACCAACGAGGAGAGGAACCTACTCTCAGTCGCCTACAAAAACGTGGTCGGTGCTCGGAGATCAGCATGGAGGGTCATCTCGAGCATCGAGCAGAAAACGGAAGGAAGTGACAAGAAGCTTCAGATGGTGAAGGAGTACAGGGAGAAAGTGGAGGGCGAACTGCGGGAAATCTGCCACGATGTGCTGGTAAGGCGTGCTCTTAGAGTTAGTTTTAGACTGATGAATATTTCACAGCAGCAGCGAACACGAATAAGGGAGTTGCAATGTGGCAGGTGTTTGTGTGTGTTTGTGTATGTGTGTGTGCGCGCGCGCGTGTGTGCGCGTGCGTGCAGTCTTTTCACAATATGTGTCCTTGCAAAGTGCTATGGTCAAATAATTCCTTAAATTCAACATTTATGGAAAAGGTATTAGCAAGGAAGAAGAGGAACAATGATTAATAATTAACATCCAGTCAGCTATTTTTATAGTGAGCAGTTATGGAGGTCACCGGATGTACTGTGTAAAAAGATTTGAAGCATATAGTCAGATTTATTTTTGTTACTGTTGTACACAACAAGCTTATTAAACCCCGAACAAATATATAGGGATGCTTTGAGTTGCATCTTATGCAGGGACGTTGCTGCTTTCTCAGCAGTGATTGATTCATGTAGCTGTGGTGCAGTGACCTACCCTTACACTTGCTCACAATCAATATGTGCTGCGTTCCACTCCTCCCACACCCAGTCACCTACTTTCTGTGCTATCCCAGCCAGATGTGCATCGTCAGTTCTTAAGTCTTGTTACTCATTTGGTTTTGGTATGGGCGGTGTAAGGATTCTCCATAGTATTAATCTGATTTTGTAGAGCGAAATCTGTTTGCAGAACCTCTTTACCAACAACATTATAAATGATAAAGAAATGTCAGTTTGGCATAAGCCCAGTCTGTTCTATTTCCGGAACCCGCATGCAGCAGAATACTTTCTGTGGCACCCTTGTGATGCAGTGGTTTACCTTCTTCAGCCCCCTAGTGTTGACTCACGGGCTCCCACACACACTGACTTCCCCCATGTATATTCACTGTGCTAAGCCTAAGGAAGATTTTTTTTACTCCACCTGCAATGAAGTATGTTTCTGAAAGTTTCTCATTTGACTGGTTAATAGCTATGTTAAGATAATTTTATCAGTAGTTTTTATAACTTGATTGGGGTTTGCTCTGTGCATTGTGCAGTGTACGTAGATTCATTTCCATTGCTTTTTATATATTTACACCCATTCAAAATGTAGGGAGAAAACTCAAACACTGAAAGCAGACCTTAATACACAGTTCATTTTTGTTGACACTACACTGCGGATGTCTGCATAATGGATTTTAGTTTTTCCACGTCCTTTTGACTCACATGTTCAAGCCTCACTTGTCCTGCTCAGGACTGTGGGAGGCTCTGCAGCCTATCTGCAGAATTATCATTATGGCTCTGAGGGGCACTAATTTCAGGTACGTTTATTACTTGTATTCTGCTAGCAGAGTTGATAGTCTGGGCAGGGGGACTTGTAAATGTATCCTAAACTGGTTACTGGGTGAAATTCAGGTAATCAGTACGAACTGCTTGCATGCTGTTCAGAATCAGAGAATACAGGAATTGCCCCAAACAATTTTTTTTCCGCTGTAATTCATTTGGATGACAGTAAAATGATGATACCGTACACAATAAACATGATGTTTTAGACATTGAGAATGTAACATTATTTTATTTACCCACTGACCATGCTTCTGGTTATGGCATAGCAACAACCAAGATGGCAGACTGTAGCCGGGGCAGTGTGACGACATCAGGCACACGAGATATTAGCTTGAACAAGTCGTTTTTAATAAAAGTGCCTAATGCTCCTATATTTATTTATTTGATTAACATTGTCAGCATCAATGGGTATTTGTGAAAGGAACAAAGCTGCAGTGACATTAAACCTGTTGATTAACTAAACGAAAATCGTTCTGCTGAAAATTACACTGCCTGTTTGCATGACTGTCGTGCTTTTTACAGAAAACAAAATCATTCATGTCATATGTGCAAGCTAAAATGGGATCAAAAGGGAATCTTTTGGCAGCACAGGTATTTAACAATAGGACTTTAGCATGTTTGTTTTTTTGCTGCCAAAATTTGAACCAGACCGTAAAATTCCAGAAATTGACATCACATGCAGTGTAGCAGTCTACATCCATATAGTTTAACAGTCTGAATAGAGCATTGTCCTTTACAGTCTGTAAACATAGTCTAATATTGGTGTTGTGTACTGTAAGCTATCTTGTTATTGTGAAAGTGTTCTTAATTTTGTCTCTGAGTGGTATTAAAAAGCCACACCTAGAGATATTCTGCTCCTGTGGCTACTGGCTGCTGCTTTTTATTTGCTTGCAGCAAATCTTTCTGATAAAAGTGAGTCCAAATGGTGAAACAAGACTGCCATTTGAAGCATGGATAAAGAGACTCCAAACCACTGGCCTACATGTTGCTAAAGACTAGGTTAAACAACTTTTGCTCTGGACTACTTTGTCTGCTTGTCTTGGTTACCCTTTCACTGTGGCAGCATGGTGGTGCAAGTGGTTTGCCAAATAGCTCCAGTGATTCCCAGTTTAATCTCAACTTTAGACTCCACCTGTATGAACTTTACCTTTAAATGATCTGCAGTGTAAAGTTGTTAAAGCATACCTAAAAGTTTTCAAGAAGCAAATCTTTATTGCCTAGTGATAACTGAACACTTTATTGAATACAGTTTGAAGCAAATGTACTTCTCTAATCACCATCACTTTGGATTCTCAAAATGTATTCAAACTTTTTGGTGTAATTTTAACTTGTACGTTTGGGCATCTGAGGTGTTTTCTAGTCATGTAGTTTCTACCATTGTGCTTGAGAGCTCCAGTCTATAGTTTCTCTGAGAGGAAGCGGTGGAAGATGCAGTGTTACTGAGGTCTGTTTGGTTTAGCGTCTCTGTGTTTGTGGTTTATCTTGACTAAACTTATGGAACAGTAGATTTCTGTTTAAAATACTTATTTACTAACCACCTCCACCAAATTATGAATGCGACTGATTCCGTTCCACCACTGCATTGAGCCAATAGCAGTACTTGTTAAAGGTAAATGTTATGTAGCCTAATTAGTGATAGTATCATGTGGTCGTGTGTTAAATGTAAGACATTTTAACATTGTTGTTAGTAAGCTTGCAGCAGAATATTTTCATATTTGAATATTCCGATACCATGTTAAATATTTAATAAGGATAAATCCTCAAGACATTAATTTCCTTTTGCTAAATCATTTAAAAAAAGCAATGCTTGAAGCTCTTGTGTAGATGTAACCTTATTAAATCTAGAACAGGAAAATATTTGTTCTATTCTGGGCCAAGAGTGTACGAGAAGGCAGAATGCAAAATGTACCTTGAATTGGCCGTTGTTTGTGGTTACACGCAGTTTATATGAATTTAACACCCAGTTAATTAAGATTCTAGTTTGTGACACACTCTGCCCACTAATTGTGCTCCATTTAAATCATGGTCAGACTTTTAAAGTGCGACCAAAGTGGTTGCAAAGTTAGAATTCCACATGCTCCCATGTTTTGCATGTGTTCTTTTGCTTTGGTACCTCTGTGGAATATATACCCCATTAACCAATCAGGCTTACAGCAATTTTGCAATACATGGTTGGGGAAAATAAGCTGTGGAGGAACAACTCTGAAAACCTTTGGAATAAATAATTTAATAAGACGTCTAAAATGGCATCACCACAGAGCCAAGCACAGTCTATCAGCTCGCCAAGTTTCCATCGACTATGTTGAACAAAAATGATTCTGTAATTCTTAGAAAAAAAGACATTCGGAATCAGGCAAAATTGACTGATCATAATTTTAAGAAATTAGAATTGGCCAAGAACATTGGGTAAGAAAAGCTAGTAAGAACAGCTCAGAAACTGTTCCCTCAGTGTCTTTCAGTTATTTACTTGTGACGTGCAATGAGCACTGCACTCTTCCGTGGAAAATGAGTGCAGAACATGTTGTAGGGAAATGTAGTGAGGAAAATCCGTGATTGTAACCGGAATCATTGTTGTTTTTCAAAACTCTACTTTGAAATCAATTTTAATTTTACCCAACTGTAGTTAATGTAGGTATTTGAGCATGTTTTAACTATGCTACACATGCTACAAACACGTGTTTGTGTGTTATATTATATATAAAGTCCTCTGTTTATCAGTTTATGATCAATTCAGCTTACAATGGATTTATCAAAAAATATCCTTATTGTAAATCCAGGACTACCTGTATGAAAATGTGTCTTTTTGTATATCTAACAGATGAGTAGACAGTCCTGTTGATACTGCATATAAAAACGGAGTAGGAGGTGGCTTTCAGTTAAACAAAGGAAATCACAAGGAGGCCATATAATCATGTTATCATTAACAAGTTCAGATTAATTATTATCTTTTACAGTAATCTGTTGCTCAAACAGCCCAGAAGCTTTGTATAATGTATTAAAAACAAGTCATAATGAAAGAAAGGACTGAAGTAACTTTAGCCAAGACGTCATATCTACATGACAGCATGAACAAAATGTGCTCTTCAAAAAATACTCAACAAGGACAATGGCATGGCTTGATAAATTTCAGACTGGGTTGGTCATGTCACAGTCATCTGCCGGTACTGTAGCAATGACCTTGACCTGATACTGTTTAGGGGGCACAGTATAATCTCTGTTCATATGACCCTGACCGTGAAAGTCAAAGTTGGACTAGTTTGTCTATGTTTCTGTTCTCTTACGTGCCATCTGTGTGTGGATGTGGGAGCAAAATGCTTGAAGAACAGTTATTTAAAATGGGGCACATCTGACACATCAGCTAACTGTGGCTGGTCATTATGCCAAGTCACTTTGTGTGTGCTTAGGTTGATTGTGGTGAATTGATACTTTAACTTAGTTTCACAGATCCTGCAACCACTGGGTTTGTTGTATGCCAAGTGTCTACAACAAGTGTCAGTGTTTTTTTTGGAGGCCCTAGTTGGATGTTGCACAAACGAGTCTGGTTGCTACGTAACTCATGAAGTTTGATTTAATTTTAGGTGTTTTGGCAGCAGCGGCAATGGTGAGTTGGAACTGGGATTGGGGTGATTGCCAAATGGCAGGCTTATACCAAATTCATTTGAAAGGCATGTTGTGTATGGTTGCTTAATGTAGGTATATTTGTTTGTTTGTAGGTTTTATTGGATATTTAAAACGGGCAGAAGTGACTGTTTTAATGGATTATTCAGTCTATGGTCTTTGTTTTTTTTTTAAAAAAAATGTGAGATTTTAAAATGAACACTTATTTCCATGAGTAATTTTAAAATTGCAACCGCTCTACTCGTTCTGTGTTGTATAATTCTGAGTATATACCACTTGCAGGATACAACTTGTAAACAATGACTGTGCAGTATGTAATTGTGTGTTTAAACACTAACAGCAGGCACAGAAGCTGCAGGATAACTGTTTGCCAGTGCCTACATTTACATGCCGGGATTTTCGTCAGTCAGAATGAAATCGTTCCAGATGGACTGCATGTATGCATGTTTGACTCGATCTGATAAATGTGACGCGTGTATTCTGATCCAGCACTGAACACATGTGGAATGACTTTTAGTGTAAAAGTTACCATGGCAACAGGAAGCTTGTGAGTCCTGTCAGTCTGTAAGAGAACAGTCAGTTGTTCTTTCGCTTAATTGCTGATCACAGGTTTAAAGCATTTTAATATTTTTAAGCTTAACTCTTTTTTTTTTTTTTCTCCTCCAGGGACTAGTTTTTCATTCTTACTGTGAGAAACTAGCTATATTCTGAACCATTCGCCTAGAAGATACAGCAGTTTACATGGCTGTTATTCTTCTATACGGATTGACATCAGTCAGATTACAGATGTCTTTTATTCTCTGAAACCGCACATTATGAAATCTGGACATCAACTAAACTGTATATTATGTACCGTAGTGATCAGTGCGCCCTGTCTAGGGGTGTTCCTGCCTTGCTGCCTGTTCTGTCCGGCTATGGTCTGGCTTTTTCGCAACTCTCACTATGAACATGCAAATAAGAAAACTAATTAATCAGTTATCAATGCTATAATGTGTTCTTAAACTGTAGTATGTTTACCACCGGTCTAACTTTTTTAATAATTATGGAATTATTTAGTCTGAAAAACCTACAATTTTCATCTGCAAATTTCATGTGATTTTTCATAAGTTTGTTTTAATAAAATGCATCTGAATTTTGGGGGATATGCAAACACCCATTTCATTATATCTGCTTCCCAAATTTTATTTTATGGGACGTTCTCATGAAGCCTTTTGCATTTGTCCAAAAACGATAGTTTAAAATGCATGTCAAATAAAGTAACTGACTTTACCAAGACCTGTTGCACATAAATGACTTTGATGTGAATTAACTCCAGCTTATGTCATTTTGTTGGTCAATAAAGACTGATTGAAAAGCTTGCACAGGAGCCAACATAAAATAGCAGAAATTATGCCATAAACATTAAAGGTTTTTGGCTAGATTGTATCCTGGATTACTCTGAAAATGAACGTGCGAGATGGAAAGCAAATTATGAATAAATAATTTTGGTTTCCTGCTGACACCTCTGTTTAGGGAGGTAGGCTGTAGGCAAATTCCACTGCACTTCCCAGTGCACTTCCCAGAGCTACTTAGTTTATAGCCATGTGACTGTGTTAAGAGCAAGCATAGACGGACTAGCATGCCTCCAGTTGTCTGAATGGGTGTCTGTTGGGTGACTTTTGCCCTTGTCCTAGTATATTTTCCTATGTCTTTGACACCTGTAATGTTGTTCTGGTGTAAAATGAAACTAGGCTAACCGTAGACTAATTGTACGAAGGAAAGATATAAATAAGGGTGAAACGATTGTTAGTGACTTAAGTGCAGCATGGCGCAGTTGTCCTGCTTGTACAAATTTTATATTGTCTTTACTGTTTCATCTCTCAAAGGTAAAGGAGGAATTTTAGGTTAGCATTGCTGACTTCAAAGCTAGAGTAAAGGGCAGGGTTTTGACACAGGATGTCTGCAAGTGGTGTTCTGTTTGTTTGTGAAAAAGAAAGCGAGATCTGTGTGGTTACGTCTGAATATGGTAACCTTATATATAGTGATATGTTATAATCTTCAGTCATTAACTGCAATTTAAAAAAATGTTGTGATCAAATATGCACGGTCATTCTATTCGCATTTGTATGAAGGCCTAGATAATTTATGTTAATTTTAAGACGTGACCCTTTAAAACTCTTAAAATTGCATTTTATGTCAGGTGCATTGGTTTCTAGCAAACTGAATGAATGAAAACAGGTGTATATAAAGACTTTTCAAAGTTAAATAAAAAGATTCTCTTCATATTTAATTTTTATGCTGCAAAAATGTAATTTATGCAGTCAAGTTAATAGACAAAGACCCAATCACAACTGGGTAATAATTAGTAGACTGATGCCAGCCAGAGAATATACCAGTCAATATTAATTTTCAGCATATTTTATATACCTGTAGTATGTATACAATGTCTAACGTTTATGATTTTATTGATTATTTAACGAGTGTCTTAGAATCCTGACTTGTACAATATTTATCAAGTTCCTCGACTGTTCCATTTAGAGGTACTGGTTCAATTGAAATGAATTGAGTGTATCTAGCATGAATATAAAGTGTTCTGTTCTTTTTTTCCTTTTGCTCCTCAGGGACTCCTGAGCAAATATTTAATCGAGAACTCCTCTAATGCTGAGAGCAAAGTCTTCTATTTAAAGATGAAGGGTGACTATTATAGATATCTTGCAGAGGTTGCCTCTGGGGATGATAAAAAGGGTAAGTGTAAATATATTTTTGTCTTTTAGACCGTTTCTTACACTGAGAGAACTCTCAGAAAACAGTGATAAAATTTGTATGTATTTGCTGCTACAAGATAATGCCCAGCCTGATCTGATTCAGTCCTGAGTTTTAGGAAGCCATAATGGTACAGAAAAGTGTGGAACCTGTCCATTGCAGGGTTATATGGCTACACAACCGGACCTTAATGTTAATCAAACCCAGGACATCAGAAACTGCTGCTAACTGCACTAGAATCTCACTTTTAAGATACAGGGGCTTAGTGTTAGGTTGGTGTATTATTAATTTGGGATTTCTAGATGGGACCAGCTGCCTCTTGTAAAACGCAATTAAATGCAGTCATACAGTGTATTCTTTGCAAGTGCTAACACCAGTTCTAGTCCAGTATAGTGTATACTTTTTCTGTTTTACCATTAATAACAATAAATTATTCACTTTTTTTTTTATTTTTGTTCATTTAGAGACAATAACCAACTCTCAGGGTGCCTACCAGGATGCTTTTGACATCAGTAAGAAGGAGATGCAACCTACACACCCCATCCGCCTGGGTCTGGCTCTTAATTTCTCTGTCTTTTACTACGAGATCCTCAACTCTCCTGAACAAGCCTGCACTCTGGCCAAGCAGGTGGGCGATACCGCTTCAGCTAGATACGTACTTGTAAAGACACACAACTTTCACTACCTGGGTTCCATTGTTGTTTTCTGGATGTGAGCTGATTTAGCAAAATATTGTTATTCACTAGGATCAAATGTGTCTTGCAGGCTTTTGATGAAGCCATTGCAGAGCTTGATACGCTTAACGAAGACTCGTACAAAGACAGCACACTCATCATGCAGCTGCTCAGAGACAATCTCACAGTAAGTTTCACACACCAGTTCATCTGAAAGTTCCACAGTAAACCGATATAGATAACCTACTGAAGCTTATTCTTACAGTTTAAAGTAAGTGCTAAAGTGGTGACTCGGGTTCAATTTCTGGAGGTACCTTCCAGTCGTCATTGGTATCAAACAGAGGACGGGGTCATCCGGTGCAGCAACAGTGGCCCCTCCAAACCCTGAGTGATAAACTGGGATACCATAAAACGTATGCAAACACAAACTTAATAGGCAAACCGAGCCTGAATAAACTAAAACAAGAGAGTAAAATTAAAAAAAATAAATCAAGTGTACTCATTTCATAAAGTGTGTCCAGAGTGCTACACAGGCTAACATCTCATTTTAACAGTAGAATATACACTGTGTGACCACTTTATTAGAGCCACCTGCCCTTCATTATTGGAGCTTATTTGTGGAAATTAGCACTGTGGCCCTGGAAGGTAGGATAAAATTAAGTTAGCCAGATTTCTGTGGATCAGTTTCAGATTGAATCCATATTAGAAGGTTAAAATCAGTGATTAAAATGGAAAAATCAGCTATCTAAAACAAGGCACCGAGTGTATAGAATTACATCCAGTGATAATGGATTCTGTGGATGTAAGCAACTAGTTGATGGAAGGGGTCAGAGTAGAATGTCAAGAATCATTCAGATGTGTTACACAGTCACACAAAACGCTGATGTTTTAGTTAACGCAAAACTTAATCTGTTACCTTCTGGGTTGCGGGCCAGCCGGTGCCCACCTGGCAACTCTAGGGTAGGAACAACCCTACACAGGGTGCCAATCGATCATAGGGCACACACACACTAAGGGACACTTTATTCAAGACACCAATTAACCTAACATGCATGTCTTTGGACTGTGGGACGTTAAACCTGCAAAACATTCAGACTCCACACAGAAAGGACCCGGGGCTCGAACCTGGGACGTTTTTTCTGTGAGGCAGCTGTGCTATCCACGAGCCACCGTGCTGCCATAGTGCACAACTCCTCATTCCTTAACACTGACGGGTTATAACAGCAGACAACCAGCTCTGCCATAGCAGAGTAAGGGAAAAGTTCTTTGTTTTCCTGGCCTTTACAGTCCTCAGATCCTAATCCTATAGAGCACTTGTGGGATGAGGAACAACTGCCGTTCAGAGCATGTCGGTACCTTTAGTATGTCAGTCTTATTTATGGCAACTGCAAGAAGCCACAGGTCCACATGGATCAGCATTACTGCAGACTATTTTCAACACTAGTCGAACCTATGGCTGCAGTTGTAAAGACCGAAGGAGGTTCCATGTGCTACTAGATGGGTGTCTTTAATGAAGTGGCCATTCAGTGTGGAGTCAGTCAATATTCAGTATATAGTATAGTATAATATTTTATGTTTTGTTTAAGAAAGGCCAGGTTAGTGTCATTGCTAAGTTTATACATTAATAAACAAACAAATGATTTATAACACTTTCTATTTAATGAGTAATTTAAGATGTTTTGGCTAAATGAATATTTCATGCCACATGTGATGTTTCGTAATTATTTATTTGACATATTACAGAAACGTCCTTTCAGATGAAACAAAATGAATAGATACAGTTTTTAGATCAAGTAATATTTGGGTGCTGCATGACAATGTAGTTTTTCAGAAGTATGAAATTGAGATATTTTTGTTGGAATAGGTGATATTTGTCATACTAAGGGTATCCACTACATTCTCACAGCACAGCAATCCCCTGCCACTTTATTAGGTACACATTAGGTACACAGGTTCAATACAAATAGTAGGTGCTTGTTAATACAAATATCTAATCAGACAATTGCATCAAGGCAACTCCTATTTAGAGATGTAAAAATATGTATATGACTGTGTGTGTTGCTAAGATAGCCACTGATGCCGATAGCGATGTTAAAGAAGCCCAATAAAGAAACACAGCCTACCTGAGTATTGTTCCTAACCATGGACCACGGCCATCCCTTAGTAGCCGCAGTGTACTCATGTTATGATGGCCACTTCCAGGATGGTGATATGTCGGTCACAAAACTCAAATAATCTCAAACTGGATTCTTGATCATTAAAGTCAAATGGACTCCACTGTCTGCAGATCTTAATCTAGTATAGTACCTTTTGGAATGAGGTGGATTTGCAAGAGATTTGCATCATGGATGTGCAACCGACAAATTTGCAGCAACTATGTGATGCTATCATGTCAGATTTGACCAGATTCTCTGAGGAATGTTTCCAGCACCTTTCTGAAGCTGTACCAGAACGGAGTAATGCCGTTCATAATGCAAAAGTGGGACTAACCCTGTCCTAGCAAGGCGTACCTATTAAAGTTGTCAGTCAGTGTACAGTGGGGCAGAAAAGTATTTAGTCAAACACTTACTTAGAAAGATGAGGGAGGTCTGTAATTTTCATCATGGGTACACTTCAACAGACAAAATGAATAAAGAAATCCAGGAAATCACATTGTAGGATTTTGTAAAATTTGGTGGAAAATGAGTATTTGGTTAATAACAAAAGTTTAATTCAATGCTTTGTAACATAACCTTTGTTGGCAATAACAGAGGTCAAACGTTTCCTGTAAGTCTTCACCAGGTTTGCACACACTGTAGCTGGTATTTTGACCCATTCCTCCATGCAGATCTCCTCTAGAGCAGTGATGTTCTGGGGCTGTCGCTGGGCAACATGGACTTTTAACTCCCTCCAGAAATTTTCTACGGGGTTGAGGTCTGGAGACTGGCTAGGCCACTCCAGGACCTTGAAATGCTTTTTATGGACCCACTCCTTCGTTGCCCGAGCAGTGCAGTGTGTTTGGGATCATTGTCATGCTGGAAGACCCAGTCATGTCCCATCATCAATGCTCTCAGTGATGGCTTAAAATCTCACAATACATGGCCCCATTCATTCTTTCCTTAACATGGATCAGTCATCCTGTCCCCTTTGCAGAAAAATAGCCACAAAGCATGATGTTTCCACCCCCATACAGTAGGTATTGTGTTCTTGGGATGCAACTCAGCATTCTTCTTCCTCCTAACACGTTTTTACCAAAAGGTTCTATTCTAGTTTCATCTGACCACATGATATTCCCCAACCCTCTTCTGGATCATCCATAAGCAGGGGAACATGCCTGGCACACGAGAGTCACTCTCGACATAGCATGTTACTGATGGCAGCCTTTTGTACTTTGGTCCCAGCTCTCTGCAGGTCATTCATCAGATCCCTTTGTGTAGTTCTGGGATTTCTGCTCACCGTTTCCATGATCATTTTGACCCCACGGGATGAGATCACCAGATTGAGGGAGATATCAATAGTTTTGTATGTCTTCCATTTTCTTATAATTGCTGCCACAGTTGATTTATTTACACCAACCTCTTGCCAATTGTAGATTGACTCTTCACAGCCTGGTGCAGGTCTACAGTTTTCCTTCTGGTGTCCTTCTACAGCTCTTTGGTCTTGGCCATGGTTCAGTTTGGAGTCTGACTGTTTGAGGCTATGGACAGGTGTCTTTTTATACAGATAACGAGGTCAAGCAGGTGCCATTAATACAGGTAACGGGTGGAGGATAGAAGAGCTTATTAAAGAAAAACGTTAGAGGTCTATGTGAGTCAGAAATCTTGCTTGATTGTGGGTGATCAAAACTTATTTTTCACCATAATTTACAAATCAATTCTTTAAAAACACTGTACTTGGAGCACAGATATAAAATTCTGGATGAAATGTTTATGTCATACCCTATGTAGTGCACCAGCACGAATAGTAGGAAGTCAGTAATATTTGAGCACAAAAACTAGCATTCTATGTAGTACAGTAGTGTTTGCAATCATCAGAAGTGTGGCCTTGTACTTCTGGTTTGAATAATGATGCCTTACCCAATGCACTAATGCAGGACTATGGAATAATCTACACTCACCAGTCACTCGTTGTCCATTTTACCAGTTCCACTTGCCATATGGAAACACTTTTGTAGTTCTACGATTACAGGCTGTAGTCCAGCTGTTTCTCTACATACTACATACATCTCCTTTACTCTGTTCTCTAATAGTCAGCATCCTCACAGATCAGGTACTGTTTGGTTGGGGGATCATTCTCAACACTGCAGTGACACTAATGTTGTGCAAACGTGTTAGTGTGTTTTGATTACCACAGTCCTGAATAGTCATCCCGTTTAGCTATTTGAAACACAGCCGTAAACTTCTGCGATAGCGTAACTAATCAACATATGCCCTATGTAGTGCACTAATGTGTGTATTCTTTGGAGCACACCCATAAAGTTCTGCATAACACACCTGGCGGAAAAACTTTTCAACTCCATCTCCAGGATGTGCTCTGCCTCTGCCGCGATAATGGTCTCTTTTCCCTCTGCCCCGGTGATGGCCGCCTCTTCCTCTCCCTCTTCGATCTCCGGCAGTGCCACTGTCATTTTCTCCCGCACCACCTCCTCTTCTGCAGTGAGCACCACGTCCTCCTCCTCTTCTCTCCATTCGCCAGGATTCCTTCACCAGCAGAAGCGGAGCGCGTAGTGTTGCATTAAAACCTCTCCCCTTCTGATTTCAGAGAAAGGTTCCGCCAAAAAAAAAAAAAACTCTACATCTTGTCCCCTCTCTATTTGATAAAAAAAAAATATTTCATGTATTATTATTATTATTATTATTATTACTTTTTTATTTTAAATATAATCGTGAAATTATTAATTTTTATTATTTATATGTATTTATCGTACATATTTTACATAACATATAACATTTAATGTAATGTTCTGTATTAAGTTATGGAAGACTGTTAATAATAATAATAATAATAATAATAATAATAATAATAATAATAATAATAATAATAATAATAATTGTAATTTATATAGTGCCTTTCTAAAACCCAAGGATGCTTTACAACAAGTATAACAAGGGAATGTGTTGTGAAACCATTAAATGGTACAACATTTAAAAAATGTTATTTAATTGTTTATTTTATCTATTGTTGATTTATTCTTGTTTGTTGTGAACATGATGCTTCTTACATCACGTGCCAGTACTTCTCACTGTTAATGTGTGATGCGATTACGGAACAGTGATCATAAACTGATAAAAATGTAGACACTAAAGTGCTTATTTGTGTGTGCTTGTGTGCTGCCATTGCAGTGTCTGCTAATAGTAATAGTAATTGCATTGAAAGACGTGCAAAATGATTCTTTAGTTCGTTGATTTCACACAAATTATCACAGAAACAAATCCAGCAATTAAATCCGTTTTCAATCAAGAAGGAGGGAACCTCTGAGCACGGTGTCAGTCCATCACAGGGAACGCGCGCACATGTAAATGGTTACTTGAATGAAGGAATAGTTTGCATGCCACATGGGAGCACCTAAGGACCCCTGGTAGGAGGTGGGATGCCATACTGCTCACAGTTATGCTTGACACAAAGTTTAGAAACTGCGTTATGCATCGCATACACAAAAAAATGCCATAACAGCTTTCTGGTTATAACTTAAATGTGAAACATAATGCAAATATAGTGCAAACCTCAGACAGAGGAAATATAAATGCTGTAATCATTTTCTGTTATCGTTTTAGATTACCACCTGGAAACCTGACATGAAGTACAAAGAGGACTGTTTGTCTGCTAGTTGCCCTCAGTAGACGCTCAACAGGATGGATTTTGAACAATTTCACAATGACACTGCAGGTAGAAGTGAATCAACTGCTCCATCTGCTCCTCGTAATCTGTGGGAAGTCATTGCTATTGCTACTGTGTCAGTTATTGCAAGCCTCATCACCATCGTGGGGAACGTTCTGGTCATGCTTTCATTCAAGGTGAATAGCCAACTGAAGACAGTAAACAACTATTACTTACTAAGTCTGGCCTTTGCAGACCTCATTATCGGAGTGTTTTCCATGAACCTTTACACTACTTACATTCTGATGGGATACTGGTCTCTTGGAAACTTAGCTTGTGATCTCTGGTTAGCTGTAGACTATGTAGCAAGCAATGCCTCTGTAATGAATCTTCTGGTCATCAGCTTTGATCGATATTTCTCCATTACAAGGCCACTTACGTACAGGTCCAAACGAACACCCAAGCGTGCCGGCATAATGATAGGCCTTGCCTGGCTTGTATCCTTCATCTTATGGGCCCCTCCAATCCTCTGTTGGCAGTATTTTGTAGGTGAGAGAACTGTACCCCCAGACCAGTGCCAAATCCAGTTCTTCTCAGAACCTATTATTACATTTGGTACAGCCATAGCAGCATTTTACATTCCTGTCTCCATCATGACCATTTTATACTGCAGAATTTACAAGGAGACTGAAAGACGTACGAAAGACTTAGCAGAGCTGCAAGGGAAGAAGTCTGTAGAGAGCCATGACAACTCCAGAACGCAAAAGCAAAGATTTTGTTTCGGGTTCAGCTCTGACCGAAGCCGGACACAAGGTTCTTGGTCTTCATCCAACCAGAGTAATGTAACCAAGGCTACCATACAGTTTGAGGATACATGGCCAAAGTCCAATCAGGCCATCAGTCTGAACAGCTGCACATCTTCCGAAGATGAGGATCGGCCTATTTCTGAAGCACCATTACATGAATCATCCAGGCATCAAGACGAGCTGTTGGGCTCCTATGAACAAAGCGACTGTTTCACTCATTCAGTCGACTCTTCACAGAAAAACAATAAGACATACTTCTATAAATTTAAACCAGTTCTGAAGAGCCCCAGCTCTGGGAGAGAAAACAGCCAGACCGACAGAACATCACAACCTTGTTCTGATCAGCTGACCCTACCTTGTACCTCCTCCTCGACTCATTCTATGGATCCAATTTTCAAAAATCATATAACCAAACGCAAAAGAATGGTTCTTATCAAGGAGAAGAAGGCAGCGCAGACCCTGAGTGCCATTCTTCTAGCCTTCATTCTTACTTGGACACCATATAACATCATGGTTCTCATCTCAACCTTTTGCTCAGACTGTATCCCTGTGTCCCTCTGGCACTTGGGGTACTGGCTCTGCTATGTCAACAGCACCGTAAACCCTATGTGTTACGCCCTATGCAACAAAACCTTCCAGAAGACCTTTCGAATGTTGCTGTCCTGCAAGTGGAAGAAGAACAGAGGAGAAGAAAAGCTTCACTGGAGTGGCCAGAACCCAACGGTGACCAGCAAACTAGCACAACCAGCAGACTGAGACAAGTAGGTGTCATAGCTTTATAGACCTATGTTACTGTACAGTTACTCTAGCTATAGTGTGCCTCAGTGATCTTTACTAACTTTTACTGGAGACCACCCTGACCAGAGGATACTGCATCAGTGGCCAACACATTCCCCCAAAACACAAACAGACTTAATAAAACTTGATTTTTTTGCTTTCTGAGTTAGAAATCTAGTTATACATGTTATGAATCTATAATTATAAGTAAAATTATAATTTCTATTTAAAGAGCTCTGTCGAGTACTTTTGACAAGAAGTCAGAGGTTTAAACTTGATGTTGTGATGTCATTCATATATATATATAATAAATTAGGGGATATTTCAAAATGAAATATTTAATAATAATATATTGTATGTTATTATATCTCAATGTTCATTTCTGGCTGTGTATTAAGAGTACATTTCAATTGAAATTCTGTGGCACAATATGGGTTGAAGAAAAATTCCAGTTCCAGTATTATGTGATGGTTTAAAAAGACTAGACCATTACAAGTATGTAAGTGCAGTTCGGTGTTTTCACGATGTTAACTGTCATGTCATGTCGTGTCAATGATTATACCATCATGTTTCTTTTTGGTAGACACATTAAGGGCTTGTAAAGAGATTCTTATGATTTTTGTGCTTTTATTTAATTGTGATTAAATATGGAATCGTGCATACACGTGTATATATGTACTAATGAGCTTAAACATAATGAAAACTTGGTTTGCAGTTTCGTTGAGATAGTGTTTTTGGGTAAAATTGCCATCCACATCAGGGGTAGCATTAGAGATTTATGAATAGGAGGGGCAAAGCGTTGAGGTAAAAAACTATTTATAATAATTTCCTTGTAGCAGCAAATTTCTTAGAGGAGACATGCCACTCAAAGTTTGTGTTAGAAACAGATGACTTATCTACTAACTATTCGGTCGAACAGCTAATCAGTACCTATATGTAAAATGTCTGTGTTGGAATTTATCAGATACTGGAATGGAATTGCTGCCATACATTTATACAACTCACAAAAATTGGGGATATTTCATTATGGGACATTTCATTTTGAAGCATCCCCTAATTAGTGGTATACATATGTTGATTTTAAGAAAAAGTACGGAGCTCTATTTAATTTTTATGTGTAATTCATTCTTTCAGAGACTCTTAGCATAGCCAGAAAGCCTTAGAGAAAGTAGAGGTAACCAGAATGCCTTTAGACTCCAGTTTTGATAAGTTCGGTAAAACTGCTTTGGTGAGATAGATTATCTAATGTCTGCCTCAACCAATGCCAACATCTTAAGGCACCCCATGTCCTGAGGAGTGCTGAGATTGTGTGACCCTGGTGGGACCAACTTGGTTCTGGAACATTCTGTGTAAATTCTACAAAGTGTGTATTCCTGAATGAGCCCCACACCCTGAGGACCAGGAATTTTACCTTTCCTTACCTTTACCTTTTGCCTTTAGCTGCCTATTATTTGGTCCAGACTCTGCGTCTTGCGAAGCTGCATGGCAACAATGCCTATTGATAAAAGCACTAAATATATTCAATACTACATTATACTGTATAAATAAAAAAACACAATTGAGCCTAAAGTGTCAAATGTTTTATATTTATTAACACTGAAAGTAATTAGTTATAAATAAAAATACTTGTTCATCTTTAAAAGCTGAACACAAATGCTGAGAACCTAAAAATCCCAATTCATTAGCAAAGAAAAATCAGAATTGCAATAAACTTATTTTGTTGAGTCTGGTTGAACTTCAGGTAAACATCATAACTATTGTCTCTTTCAATATCACATGCTACAGAAATGATGAACAGAATCCATGCGAGATCTTTGTGCATTAAAGCACTGATTACCAGAGTGAATGGAACTGTATAACTGTAACAAATATAAAGCTTTATGTAATGTCTTTTACGGCATTTGTGCCTTCATCCCTTTTGTACATACAGTATATAAATGTACAGTATATAATATTTACTGAATAAAGTATAATACAGTAAAGAACTATATTATAAATATGTTATATCTAATATATATATATAAATATATATTCGAACATATGAATCAGAACAATAGCGCATGGACTCCTAGTTCTGCACATTATAAAGATGCTTAGGTTTATATGTTGGGAAATGATGGGGGAAATTTAATTCTGCTTGTATGAGTGGTAAATGTGTGTTTTAATTTTTGGCTTAAACACTGCTAAAATAAAAAGTTTACTGATTTAACAGAAGACATCATAATAGAGAAACACTTTTGGTTTTGTTATGTCATGTTGCATCTTCTTGACTAATGTGTGATGGAACCGACAATTTCACAGCACCTGTACAGACACAAAAAAGACACAGACTGCTCCCCTTGAGATCAACCAAGGACTTTTTTGCTGGAAGACATTGGTGCTACCCACCAAGCAACTGTGCAAACTCTCATAATTATAGAGACCGAAATGTGGCACTATCAGCATATGATCTCAAAACATGAAAGAAAAGATTGAGTCATAACATTGTCAGCATGTGAGAATTAATTAAGTACAGGACTAGTCAAAAGATACAGGACATGTTACATGCTGCATCGTTGACTTTTCACAAAGGCTGCCAAAACCTGAGGTTTTTTTCATTGGTTGGCCACAATCCTTGTTTCTAGGAATTTGGCTATGAGGGATGCAGCAGTGCTGTGTAAAATTGATGGTGTTTATGGGTGTCGGTTGTTGAAGTCTACGGCTATGATACTGAGTTCCACGAACATCATAATAGTCAATTCCATCTTCAGTTACCTGTTACAAACCGCAAAAGTTTTGAACTGTCTGCGTTGTTTACGTTTTACCCACAAGAAATTGAATGCAGCAATCGATTTCTGAGACAATTCTGGTCTTCTTTGATTATGCTACATTATCACAGTTGTAAAAAACTTGCCCCTTATCAAATAAGGTGGCTTTCAAGATGGTGGCCATGTTCTGGACATAGCCTAAAAGATAGGTCCCCTTATCAATTACTTGTTGGGGTAATCAGATATGTATTTTCTCATTTTATATCTGAAATAAGAAGGGTGTCCTGTGACCTTCGACTCATCCTGTATATTAATTTAAAGAGATTTCAAATACACAACCAATAGTTTTTTGGAGAGCCCCACTTGGACGCAGGGGACACAGACACACACAACGTCTGCATTTAAAAAAAACACTGAAATTTATTTTTAATATTGTACATTAAATGTGACCTTATTAGCAGATATTAACAGGTTGTATATAAGTCAGGGGCTTTACCTGTATTGGAATTACCTGTTTAAGGTAGTTTTCTGCTGCAATGGCCAATTCACCACAAGCACAAGGTTATGTTGAAACTAGTCACACACCATAACACTAGGTCAACCGAGTGTAATTAATTAACCTAATGCATGGGTGTACAAACCTTTATAAATGACTGAATAATTTCACAGGAAGATGAAACATCCCATTGAAGATGTCAGTTGTACTTAATGTATATAATTTAGACTGAAATGGTTTAAAATCTGTAAGTGATGTACAGCTATTACGTTGTTATATTAATAAAGCCACTATACATTTCCCCAGTCTGTGCAGTCGTGCAGCATTTCAGAAACAAATTTCTATTTACTTTGAAGTAGTAACTGTCACATCAACACTTAGTTGGTCCTAGCTGCACCATCCAGCTTTTGCTCTGGACATTCCAAGGGTTTCGTCTTGCTGAAGAATCGATGACCGCTGTCCTCTGGTGAGACCACACATGGACCCTCTTCAGTTTGCCTACCAGCCTGGTGTCGGGGTGGATGATGCGGTCATCCATATTCTACGCAGAGCTCTTTCTCACTTGGAGAAGCCCGGGAGCACTGAGAGAAACACTTTCATTTCTCCAGTGCTTTTAACACCATACCGCTAGGGTTCCTACAAGCTGGAACATAGTGGGGTGGACAGTTACCTGTCCAACTGGATTTTGGACTACCTCATCACAGTATGTAAGGACAAGGTACTGTGTGTGATATGGTGGTTAGCAGCACATGGGCACCTCAGGAAAAGGTCCTGGCACCGTTCCTTTTAACCCTATACACTGCTGACTTCATGTACAGCTCACCGAACTGTCACCCCCAGATGTTCTCTGATGACTCAGTGATCGTCGGCCTCATAACCAATGAGGAGGACGGCGAGTACAGAGAACTGATTCAGGACTTTGTGGACTGGTGTCTGCAGAACCACCTCCAGATAAATGCAGGGAAGACCAAAGAACTGGTGGTGGATTTCCCCAGGTGCAGGCATCCCCCACCATCAGTGAACATCCAGGGTATGGACATAGAGAGTGGACTCTTAAAGGCACCTGGGTGTTCACCTTAACAACAAGCTGGACTGGTCAGTCAACGCCACTGCTCTTTACAAAAAAGGTCAGAGCAGACTACCTACTGAGGAGACTAAGGTCATTTGGAGTGCAGGGAAAACTCCTGAGGACCTTCTTTGATACAGTGGTAGCGTCTGCTATCTTTTACGGAGTGGTCTGTTGGAGCGGTGGCATCTTGAGACTCGAGACAAGAAGAGACTGGACAAAGCCATAAAGAGGGCCAGCTCTGTCCTGGGAAGCCCCTTAGACCCAGTACAGGTGGTAGGAGACAGAAGGATGGTAGCCAAGCTGGCATCCATGCTGGAGAATGACTCCCACCCCATGCATAAGACTCTTGCAGCACTGAGCAGCTCCTTCAGCGACATGCTACATCACCCCAAGAGTGCGAAGGAGCGGTATCGCAGGTCCTTCCTTCCTGCTGCTGTTAGACTCTACAACCAGCACTGCTCACAGCAGATCACATACACATATACACAGCAGACTATATACACTCACACACTTATACATTATAGAATTTACATAGCGCAATATTTTCCCACACCTCTGTGCAATTGTAAATACAATTTTAAGAGTTCTTGATTTATATTATTCATTTGTACATACTGTATAGTTTGTCTATTTTTGTGCCTTGCTATCCCTTGCTGCTGTAACACAGTGAAGACTAAAAGGATCATCTTATCTGCTGCAGATTCCCAGCACAACGAAGGACTGCATGTAAATGGTTCTGTCTGTACATAACATTAGCTCATGTTGAGGGAATCACACCTCATACCCTTTTAAGCATCATGCTTTTAATTCATGTTTGTGAGCTTTCTTGGGCCACACAGCACGAGGCAGAAATAAAGATAGACAATAAACAAACACTTATCAAGAAACACATCAACAACGGACGCATGGAACATGGCCATTACAATTTATTAGCATTCCGTTTAAATATGTTTATATTTTATAGCTAAAATTTTTACTCATCTGCATTCACAGTCATGTACAAATCCCACACAATAATAATGAACAAATCAAAGAATATTTTTAAAGTAAAATCTCTGTTTCAAGTCATAGTGGAAAATGGGTTCGGGATAAAACACAATGATCATTCTGGGCTGAACCTGAGAATGGCAAGGAAAGCCAGAAGGTCCACAAATCGTTACGCAACCACATTGGCCTCAACCCTGAAGCAGACCTGTTTCTAAATCTCAATTTCAGCAGCAGTAAAAGCACGTCTCTATTGTCACTGAGAAATGTACATCCTTGCTCGTGACCATCAAAGAATTGAAATTTGAAGCATGAAACTACCTGTGATTTTAAACCATGTTAAATGTTTTCTACTTTAATCAGGATGTGAGACAAATATATTAAATGTTACATATGATAGAACAATCTTATTTATATGACACGAACACAAAATACAGCCCTGCCAAGTCAAGCTCTTTATGCATTAGGGTTAATCTAACGTTGCAGTATGACAGATGGAAAGTAAAAGACCTTGTGAAGAAAAAAAAAAAAAAAAAACAGGCCACAAATAAATGCTACATGGAAAAATCCTCAGTACACAACACTACCTCCTCTTCAGCGCTGCATTCCTACTGCCTTTGTTACTCGCACCCGGCTTGCTGGATCCCTTGGAGAAGAGTTTGGTCATGAACTCTGAAACATCTGGCAACTCTGGATTAGGGTTCAACATGTTCATGGACTGCTCCATTTCCTGTAGAGATTTGTTAAAAAAAATAAGTTCATGCAGCCCAAGAAAGGTTTTATATGCTGCTGGATCCGTGTTTTAACAACAGTCCATCTAAAGTAGCAATGACATTTAACACGAGTTGTAACAAAGGGCGTACCTACACTGAGCCCGACTGCCCTGAACCGTGCTGGAGCGCAATTGTCCCCAGCTCCCGCATGCTCATACTGGCTTCCCTGAAACGTGCTCGGGCACGCTTTCGGCATCAAGATGCGAGCATTTGCATGGCACAATGGACTTCATGGTTGTCCCCACGTCATCAGGTAACCATGCATGCTTGTGGCCTTTTTCGTGTTTTTTTTGTGTTTGCCAGCTGACCCTGATGTTCTGTACATGGGCGCGATTTGCGATCACACTACGCCTGAAGTGCTCGTGTCCAGTGAACCAAGCTTAGCTTGAGGCCACATCCAACACGGTTTTAGAGCGCTGTGCTCAAAAATGATTTGGATCGATTAAGTCAAACTAACCGGGCTCTGGGGGTACAACACTAAAACTCTGGCAACTTCATTGTTTTGCCAGGAAACGTGGCTCTTGGACTTCAGACATACAAGAAATAAGACTGAAGTTTTGGGCAGAAACAAGGGGTTAATTCCAGGCTGGGCCAGAGGGCGGAGATGAATCCTACTGAGAGCAATTACTGCACATCCCATGAGCAACATATTTATAGTGTGTGCACATTTAACCAGACTGGGAGTGATCATGGGGTAGAGAGACAGTGGAAAAACAGAGAGTGAGAGCATGGAGAGAAAGAAGAAAGCCGAGCACAGAGAGGTGGATCACAGAGAGAGAGTCAGACGAGGCAGACAGAGTGAGAGTACAGTGAAATATCGGATCAGTCATTTTTTTCCTTAAAGTTGGAAACTAATTGTGACATTTTAATAAAATGACCCATGATCTGTGACAGGTCCTGGTAAACACTCCTGTCAACAAAATGGAAGGGAAAAAAAAATACCTTTCTCATTTCAGGATCGTTGGTGTTGACCACCTTTGGTAGCAGAACAATGATTAGTAAAGGAAGGACCATCATCATGACCTGCAGAAAAACAAAATCAGGTTTGGGTCCATGACTGGACGAAGCTTTTTAAGCTTTGCTTCTCAAATGTTCTACCTTGTAAGTGTGTACATGCTTAATATTTTAAATGAGCGGAAAGTAAACAGTTATCTTAATGCCTCACATCTTAAGATAATGCATGTCCTATGTTGTTTTAGACACCAGGCCCATAGCATTAAGTCCAAACTACTTCTGCCTTTAATACTAAAGCTCTTACCATGGGATTCATGAGGAAATCAGTCCAGCCCCATGTCTCCCGCTTCATGAAGTACGAATGCGGCCCACTCGCTCTCATCTGGAGGGGATACGGGTGACGGATGACCTCTGAAGTCTTGATGTAGTTCACCATTCGGGCTCTGCGGTACATTCAAACAGTCTAAATGCACAAGGACTGTATGGAAATGTAACACTCACATAATAGTTAACCCTACCTCATTTTCCCTTTAGAAGTGATGTCCACTCGGGCAGGCTCAAATCTGTAGGCTGGAGAAATGATTTCAACCACATACGACCCAGATGGGATGTCATGCACAACAAAGCTGCCATCAGTTCTGCAGGAGAGAACAAAAACATCTGGTGCTGACTTCTGTCGAGCTGTTCTGACACACATTCTTCCATCCAAGCATCCATTCATTCCTCAAAAATCTACAGTACATGGGTCATCTCAGCATACGAGGTTAGATCTCAGATTTGCTTTAAACATTAGTAAATTATCCTTCCGATGACAAATGAAGCAACACAAAAGTTTCAACTTAAATTTCCTTAGACATGTATCGCTGGCAACTCCGACAACTCTAGATCTGAAATCATCTTAGGACCCACTGCTCACAAAAATTAGGGGCTATTACATTTTAAATGTAGGTTGGTAAATCCACCCATCTATACATTTACCCATGGATTACCCGTCCATCCAAATAAAAGTCTTTACATCCATGCAGCCATGGCACCATCCTTGTACAGTTAGCCATTTTGAAGAGGGCCTTATCCAGAACAAGCATACAAATGACACAATCAGAGCAATCGTGGGTTAAGAGTCTTGCTGAAGAGTCCAAATGTGGCGATCTGAAACTTCTGGTTTAAGATTCAAACAAGACACTTAAGTTCAAAACGTTACAAGTTTGTCACTAGCCTAGCGGTTAAGGTACTGGACTCTGGAAGGACCAGAAGGTCCAGAGTTCAAATCCCACCTCTGCCAAGCTGCCACAGTTGGGTCCTTGAGCAAGACCCTTAACCCACAATACAGCTCGGCTGTATTAATTGTAAGTCGCTCTGGATAAGGGCGTCTGCTAAATGTTGGAAATGTAAATGTAACAGATGCAGCTTACTGGAACTATTTCATGAATTCCCCAATAACAGATATGGGCAATTTTAGTACCCCCTGAACTTTGATGGTCAAAACACAACTTTCTTATTTATATTGAGTCTTCTCTCCAAAAAAAAAACCAAAAAAAAAAAAACTATGCAGTTGGCAGAAGGCAGTCAGTCAGGTACCGTTACCTTGGCATTCACCAAATCCAGACATGTCCATCAGACTACCAGATAAAGAAAAGTGATGCATCACTCCACAGAACATGTTTCCACTGCTCCAGAGTCCAGTGGTGGTGTGCTTTACAGCACTGCCACTGCATGCCAAGCTTGATGATGTAGACCTTGCATGCTGCTTCCCCATGAAAACCCATGCCAATGAGCTCCTGGCACACAGCATTTGTGCCAAGGTTAATACCATAATTTGTTTGAAACTCTGCAGTTATTGATTCAGCAGAGAACTGAAGACATTTTTGAACACTAGGTGACCCTGAACTGTATCTTTGCTGTCTTTCTAGGCCAGAAAAAAATTAAAAACCTAACACGTTGCTATTAGTGGCATTCCATACAGCACCACATTCAAATTCAGTTTATGCCTTAGAAAGACTCTTTCACAAATGTTTGTAAAGACAGTCTGCAGGACTAGGTGCTTGATTTTACACAAATGAAATACCTGAATTCAGTGATTAAAAGGGGTGCCCCAATAATTGTGCGAGGACAAATGAAAAACTCATTTACATGCATTTACATCATTTGGCATGTTCTCTAATTCTGACTGACTTACATCTCATCTCATGCAGTTTTTCAATTAAAGCAATTATGGGTTAACAAGTTTTGCTCAAAGACGCAAAGTTGGCAGCTTGGCAGAGGTGGGATTTGAACGCTTAAGCACAAAGCCATCAGAGTTTCCAGTTTGTATGTTCATCGTACATCTAATAATGCCTTAAGACCAAGACTTGTTTGCTTATATCTGACGAACCTTATTATTCAGCTCCAGCCCATCCATATCATGTATCGCTAAGACCGGTACTAGATATCCATATTTATAGCATAGCTATCGAGCTACCAGCAAGCTAGCAATCAGTCACTACATCTTACAGTTCCTCGTGTCTATTCTGTATTAGATATGCGACATTTAATGAATATTACCTGAGAAATCCGACGTATTCTCCTCCCTCCACCAGAACCCGGGCTGAAGGGATCCAGTCCTGAGCCCTCACTCCAGAAACAATCGCTCGGCCTTCGATCCTGAAGCGGTCTCCATTTCCTACAACGGACTCCGACTCCACAAAACACAAGACTGACACGAACAAGCACTGTAACACTACACACACACTAAACGTACTTTTAAAAAGCCGCATGGTGCCTGCTGAGTGATACAACGCGAACTTAACCTTTATTAAAGACGCGTTAAAGTGTAGCACACAATCACCCAGGAGATCCACTCAGGTCTAAGCGAATGC
>JAUZST010000815.1:0-21654 GCA_034779995.1 Parotocinclus haroldoi
GACAAAAAGGTGACTATTTTGACTATTTTTGTTGGGTGAGTATAAGTATATACTTTTCTAATGTTGTGAATGACTAAGTAGAAGTATCTATGTCGCCATCATAGAGCTAAAATCTGTGAATTTTTGTCAAATTTGTTAATCCAGCTGTTGTAGTACACTGTTTACATGACTACTTGAACAATCCGGGTGCAACGTACCCTGAGCTGGGTCTGTGTGAGTCCACAGCTCTTGTGTGAGCAGGAACAGAGCAGAAGCTCAGAATTATTAACCTGATGGCGGGTGGGGGGGGGGTTGCCTAATCCCTATCATTATGCACCACGTTACACTCTCGGTCGTTGCCTCATGGATACATCTATATAATAAACAAAATGAATTCTAATAAATGAAGATGTGTCATGAATAGTGAGTGAGTGTGCGCCATGTCCTAATTATTGACTGCCAACCGTTTAGTATAGAGCTGAGAGAGCAGTTACTTTATCACATTTACATGACAAATGTAATGACAGACCTGTAATGGTAGTTCGTTGCCCTACACCATCACCACCACTACATCGACCCCCCACCCCCAGTTTTTAGCTCACGTTTGATGTGTGAGCACTTCTTCTTTACAGTCAAGTCAGAGGGGGTGGTGGTGGGTTAAAGGTAGATTCAGACCCTCTGTCGCAGTAGACACGGAAGCAGTATGCTAATGAGCGAGTGTCTGTGGGGACTCATTCACACATGAGGCCTTTATTGGGCAGACAGTGGGCGAAAGGAGAACTGCAGTGATTGTCGTGATAGGGAACATTCACAGATCTGCTTTTCTCCAGGAAAGGTCATCTAACAATGTGAGCACTCCAGAACACTGTTAAGTTAGCACTGATGGCTTTCCGTTGGAGCTGTGAGGTGATGAAACAGTTTGGCTGAACCCCCGGTGTCAGTCCACAGATGAGACGTTGTGTGAAGCGTCTGTGCACTTATGTTTGCAATCTAATTGCTCCACAGGCTGGTTATTAGTGTCCTCCTTGGCCTCATGGGGTTGTTTGTGTATATCAATGGATTTGCAAATGAACTTGCACGCATAACGTATGGAGATCAGCTTCAGATATTTGCATCAAGTTTGTTCAGGCTTACCTGAAGCGTTTTGTTTTGTGTTTCCAACTAGTGGAACTGACACTGGCCAGAAAACTTGAGGACCTTAGAGCAGATTGTGCGTAGCCATTTATTCTGAACATGTGTTAGTACTGTAATGTAATTCATGCATTTACATAGTTTGTAGAATACAGCAGTCACTGGTCAGGAGTGCATCTTTACAAATTGCCGTAATGGATAGCATCTAAGCAGCCATCCAGAATTCACTTCTTATTCTCTCTGTGTAGGTGAGCCCATGCTGTAGGAATGGTACTGTATAACAGGTTTGATATTGTATGGATGTTTGTCTGGTCCCTTTTTAAAAAAGGAATTTGTTATAAACATGCGGTTACTTCAAACTGTAAGATCTAAAAGCTTTTCACTTTGACCATTGTGTTTGGCTAGGGGTTTGATGCATAGCTTAAGTAAATTTGTTAGTGAATACCCACTTGTGTATCAAACCTGAACACCAAAAGCTCTGAAGGCATCTTAACAGGCTACATGTGGTGGCCAAAGGGAGCTGGTGCATGGGTCAAACATTAGAGAACATATGACATGTTCAGCAGTCTGTTCTTCTAAAGACAAAACCGGCTTATAACAGTTTTAAAAATAAAACTGTATGTTTATATTCTCTGGATATATTTCTATAATATGGGTGGGTGGATTGCGTCGAGGGTCTAGTTTAGGTGTTGGGCTGCGTAGGGTGTGGTGGTGGTGGGGGGGTGTTGGGGGTGCGCTCCTGAGAGGGGGGTGTAATAGGCGAGGGGAGGTAAACAGCGACTCAACTGGGCGGCCGTATAAAAACTGGAAGCATCAGGCGCGCGATCATTGCGCAGAGTTTTCCTAGCCGTGGTTATAACGTGTGATGAACTGCTGGAAATAGGAGCCTTTTGTCTCTTCGCTGGTTTCGCGGAGCGCAATGGACTCAGCCATGTCCGAATAGAGGGACGTTTCGGGACTAATGACCTAAAGAATTGCTGTTCAGTCTCCATTCTGCGGTGGAAAGCGCCTGCGCTCCGTTCACTTCGTGTTAAGGATAGGCTGCGCGCTTCTACCGATGGTGAGTGCTGGATGTGTGTTAGTTTGATTTTTATGGGTTTAACCACAAGGTGTCTTGTTATCTGTCATACCTAGAGCATATTATTATCACGTGCGTTACCCATGAACAAGAATTAGGCAGAACAAATTACGATTTACGTTACAATGTATTATTTTTTTCCTTAAGTCAGCATGTTGATTGACTTCTTAAAACGTGCCTTTAACAGCGTTATTTTCTATCAACCTTGTGGACGAAGGCCAGTTTGTTTTAAATACTTTTGGCCAGCCTCCAGCTCTGCCCACACACACCTGCCCGCTCATCAGTGTTGTGCGCCGGCTCGCGTAGACGGCGCAGGCGGAAGAGAAGCGCGCGAACCTGTTGCGCGCTCATCGCTCAAGCGCACGGAATTTACACAGGCTACTCGTGTAATTTGTTTTGTGCTAAACCACTGTAGAATCTGCAGAAAATCAATGACTGTCTTAGTATGTAACGATATAACTTTTATATTTAAAACGCTTAAGAAATGTTGTTCAGTCTGCTCAATAATCAGAGCCGTTGGCAAGGCGATTTATGAGTGCGTGCGGTTTTCTCGTTTAGCACAAAGTACATATAAACTTTATAATACACCTATAATTAACTGTTAGGAGTATAAACAAAAATTAAGATGACAAAACATCGCACCACCTGCTTATCCCTGGATTATCCCCGTAGGTCTGCGCGTAAAGAATCTCCAGATCTCCTGTTGGCAAACTCTGCTGCCTCGATGTGGACTCTTCATATTTTACCATCTCGTTTTAGCTCTTCATTTTTTGCGAGGTTAAGTATAGCTGTAGTGGACACAGGGAACGGGGCTAAAAACGGAACATAAGCAGGTTTTGAAATCCGAATCACCATAGCTCTGACTCAGTAATAAATCTACTCCAGGGACTCTGGCGTTGCCAAACCGAGATGTTTGGTTTTTGTGTATTTTTGCTTCTTGTATTTTAGGAAACCTTAAAACTGTGTCGTAGAACAATGAAGGAGGCACAAGTTAAATATAGCAGCCTGGAGTTTAACTTACATGAACAAGTCACAAACCACAGGTTCCCGTGATGACTTTTTGTTTTTGAAATCATTTTCTGTTTTGATTTTACTTTGGGACACTTGGCTATTTGTGTGCGTTGATTAGAGTACAGTCATCAGTTCTAATGCTTATTTATTTGGAAAAATTATATGGTCGCTCGGCAATTTAGTACTTTTGTTCTTTCATTTTAACAGTGTGGCCAAGAATGAGGTGTAACCCTGTTTAAATAGACAAAAAAAATCCAACTGCGATAAAAGAAATGATGCCTGCCCCAAGTGGTTATAAACAGCTTGTGTAGAAGGGCAGAATCACTTTAACTTGCAGTTTACGGTCCATTTAGTAACTGTTAAACAAATTTCCGAATGTAAATCTCCGTCTGATCTTAACAACTCCGGGGCCTGTTACACATTACATGTCTGTGCACTATAGCCCAATAGGAGGGGGCGACCCAGTCAGTCCCTCTTGGAGCTGGAGCGACGAGGACTACGGAGATGTGAATGAAGCATGACAGAGATAAAATGCTAAAATTGGGTCCTTGCAATTGTCTGCTATTGCGGTAACCTGCTCCCCCCGTACACTGTCAAATTCCTCAGGAAACACATCAGAAGAGCCATGTGCATAGGCTGCTCTCATTAAACCAGGTTAGGGAGAGTGAAGTCAAATGCTGTGAGGCCCACAGAACTCACCAGAGGAAGCAAGCAGATCGGGACAAATTGCACCACAAACTGCTCTCATTGCAAAAGAAATTGCAATGCTTTTCTTCACCCTTAAGCACGTCCAAATAAGATCTTGTAAACATTTTGGGCAGTGAATATTTGAGCTTTGGGTAAGCTGGTGGTCTGAACAAACTCCAGGTGTGTATGTGCTTTGACTAGTTTGTAGTAGTGAGGTTTAAACTTTTAACAATGTTGACTTTTCAGTCAAGAGTGCCTGTTAAAACGGGTTGTCAGAAATCACCTCGTGAAACGATTTTATCGTTGCGGCTTTCAAATGCATCGTTGTCACAGAATACAGTTCAACTTCAGTGTGCATATGTGCAAATACATGATGTGACCCTTATACTCCTGCACTAACAGGACAGAAATGTCTCACTTACTTGGGATTCTACAATAAAACGTAATCCCTATTCATTCCACACGATATCCATCAACAGAACAGGGCCAGGGAATGGTCACCACCATGATCTGGTGCTAAATCTTTGACTTGATTGCATAAAGAGTGAGTAAGTGAAGCAATAAAACATGCTAACAATTGTATACTCATGACACACACTCACGTTCACACAGTGTTCTCGTTATTATGTATCATTTCTGTTGTAATGCTTGGGTTTGCTCCATTGGAACCAGATCCAAAAGATGACAAAATACACACATTGCTGTTCTCACCCTTTGACTTGGGCCGTCGCCTGCTTGGTGCCATTGTTTAGGACTAAGCCTCCTAATTTTATTAACACATTTTCTCACTGTACTTTGACCAGAGATTAATCATTCTTTACTCTATTGGAAGTGTTTGGTCCATCAGCTACAATTCAGCATTACAACATAGTGTCATATTGCTTTCCTCCAGTCACCTTAGATTGTCTAATAGCAGTTAGAACCGATGTTTTTGAATGTATTTGTATTTCAAAGTGTGTCCAGAATTCCTTGCTTATTGTTTGTGTTTTATTAAAACATTTGAATAGGGTCTTCGAATGGACAGACATAACTAGACGGATTTCTGGAGCACAGGTTCTGAAAGTTAGGTCATGAGAATAGATCTTATAGCTTAGGTGAACTGCGTGGGGAACAGATGTTTACTAGGCTGATTTGGGGAGCTGGTAGGGTGCAGTTAGGCTGAGCCCTTGAGCTGAAAATTACTGAACTCTTTCTCATTAACGAAACTCTCTTATCAACTTCCATATGCACTCTGATAACAGTGATATTGTTCACTCTTAGTATTCTTTGTGAGGTAATAGACTCACTTCAAACAAAGTTCTAATAAGGCTTGTTATCTTGATTTTGTTAAAAAAAACACCCAAAAAATATTTTATGATTGTATCTTTCAGGACAAGACTATCTCCAGAGATCTCAAGCAGCCTCCCAGCACCACGTAACATTTCCTTAAGGAACCAATCCAGCATCGGCTCCCAACAAACATGGACTGTTTTCCCATGCTTTATTTTCTGTCGGTAAGCGAACCACACCTAACAATTTTTCGCCATCTGACAGGGGTTGTTTGGATTCACGTGAACGTACAAAGTGTAGAGCAAATTAAACGAGTTAGTCATTCTTCTATAGCTCAGACAAAGAAATGGATATTTTGCCTTTGCTCTAAAAGTTTGCGAAATGTGTGGCACACAGTCCTTTGTTTGGCCTCAGTCAGGTCAGGCTTATAGGGATTCTGCTCCTTATCGAGTTAGAGTCTGTTCTGACCCTGAGGCTGCTCCTGTCTTATTTGTCCAATCACTGTGTGTGTGTGTGTGTGGGGGGGGTATGGCTATGCAGATTCCATTCAGGAAGAGTTTGCCTTTCTGTTCTTTTACTAGTTGTTTATTCTTTGATTATGGTGATGTAGATAAAAAAGGACAGGGCATGTCTGACATGACAAGCCAGAGAAAATAGTTATTACCCATTTAAAATGTTTTCCTTGAGAACTTTAATGTCGTTTTTCTCTGTTGAATCGTTGGGGTGGTGTTTTGTGGAGTTAAAAACATCTCTTATAACATAGTGCTCTTTCTCTCTCCTCCCTCTTTCTGTCTTTCCCTTTTCCTATTTCTGCTCTTGCACTCCCTTCCCCCATGTGTCAATCCTGACATCAATTGTCCACCAGAGACAACATGATTCCTGGTAATCGAATGCTGATGGTCATTTTATTATGCCAAGTCATACTGGGAGAGAGCAACCATGCTAGTTTAATACCTGAGGAAGGTAAGAAGAAGGTGTTGGGCCATCACCCAGGTCAAAGCCATGAACTGCTGCGGGACTTTGAGGCCACGCTGCTGCACATGTTCGGCCTGCAGAGGAGGCCACGGCCCAGCCACTCAGCGGTGGTGCCCCAGTATCTGGTCGACCTTTATCGTCTGCAGTCGGGAGAGGCAGAGGAGGCTGACACCCACGATGTAACCTTTGAATACCCCGAAAAGTCTGCTAGCCGAGCCAACACTGTAAGGGCCTTCCATCATGAAGGTAAGACCATCTTGCTCTGGCTACCTACAACATGGTAACGGTATCAGATTGTGAAGGCGTAGCACCCTTGAATGTGGACATTCAGAAAAGCTTTGCAGCAGCATGTTTCTGAGTTCAGTTATGTGGATATTTTTGAGGACCGTCCTTAACATGCAATTATCTTTAATGCTACTCTGCAGACTTCCAAATAAAGTCCTGCTGCCAACTATGTGGGCACTTAAGGCAGACAGAGTGCCCAGGAGCACTGAAAAAAACAAACATAGTGCCAAAGTGATAAAGGGGCACCGGAATGCACCAGCCACTTACATTATTTTGTCTTCAATTCATTTTCCTCAGCCAGATCACATGAGAGGCGCAAAAAAGCGTGAAACGCTCTGTGATAATTGACAGCTAATTCTATAAATAGCTTAAAATTCGATTCCATTTTTGACTTGTAAAAGGACGTTAAGATCCACAGAACTTTAACATGTCGATGGTATGATCGCCAAACAAGCAGTTTCTGCATTGTTATATGAAAGAGCAGTTCAGTGAGTATAGCTATTGTTACGGGAATAAGACACAACAGCATTTATCCAATTTCTCTCTATCCAAAGGCTGTCTGAATGAAGAATTAATGATTATTTTTGATGGAAATTATAAACTTCGCTGGCTAACAAACTGCAGATCTAATCAAAAACACAGACTGTTACAGTAACGAGAACCACCTGGGTGAGATTAGCCATGGGTGCGAAATAACATTGCCAAATTGAGCAGGAACATGGCAGACACAACATTCATTTTCCGACAGTGGTAATTTTGCCAAAAAAACTGCAGATTGAGCAAGGAAAAAAAAAGTTGCCCTGTACTTTGTTTGTACTGCAGCTGTGACACAGTAACCAGTCCTGTTTCAGTTCAGCTGGGGAAAATAGCATTGGGGGTTGGTGTGAATTTTTATAAGTTTAGTTAAATAAACCCTTTAGGCTGTTGAAGGTGAGTGTGTGTATAGCTTGCATCAATTATGGTAGATTTGGCCAACTTTATGCGTATGTGGTTTGCATTAAATTAAACTTCAAATCTCTTCATAGTGAGTAAGTGTTTTAACATTGCTCAGACTCCACTGCAGGTGGAAAAACAGCTGTATCTGGGGTTCTGATGAATAGCTTTGGGGTATGGAGTTGGAGCGATCAGGAGGAGAAGTGGAACGTCAGTAGGGAGCACAGATTGTCGGCAGATGAGTGAGTGCCAGTCTTGATTTGTAACGCTAACCTGTTGCGTGCTTTGCTTTCCTCAGAGCACATGGAGCAGGTGCCGTCAGATGGGCCATACATTACAGACAGTCCTCTCCGTTTCTACTTCAACCTCAGCAGCATCCCTCAAGATGAACTGCTCACTACCGCAGAACTCAGACTTTACCGGCAGCAGATTGATGAACCTGGCTCGGAATTCCAAAATGTGGGAAACGAGGGCCTCCACCGGATAAATGTGTATGAGGTACTAAAGCCGCCTCGGCCCGGGCAGCTGATCACGCGCCTCCTGGACACACGTCTCGTAAGTCACAACACTTCCAACTGGGAGAGCTTTGATGTAAGCCCGGCTGTACTCCGCTGGACTCGTGAACAGCTGCCCAACCATGGACTCGCTATCGAGGTGCTACACCTAAACCGAACGCCACGGCACCAGGGAAAGCATGTGCGAATCAGCCGTTCACTGCACCAGGCTTCTGACGAAGACTGGAACCAACTGCGGCCTCTGTTGGTTACTTTTGGTCACGATGGCAAAGGCCATACTTTGACACGCAGGACCAAACGTAGCCCTAAGCAGCGAGGCCGGAAGCGCAATCGCAACTGCCGGCGACACGCACTCTATGTGGACTTCAGTGACGTGGGTTGGAATGACTGGATAGTGGCACCACCAGGCTACCAGGCCTACTATTGTCACGGGGACTGCCCGTTCCCTCTAGCCGACCATCTGAATTCCACAAACCATGCTATCGTACAAACACTGGTCAACTCACTGAACAGCAACATTCCCAAGGCCTGCTGCGTGCCCACTGAGCTTAGCGCCATCTCAATGCTCTACCTGGATGAGACTGACAGGGTTGTCCTGAAAAACTACCAGGAAATGGTGGTAGAGGGCTGTGGCTGTCGCTAGCCATGACAGAAGTAGCAGAATGCTAGCGCATGAAGACAATGTCCATTGGCCCCACTCATACCTAAATATCTTCACTTTGGACGCTTATTTATAATGTTTATGTTGAGATGTACGTTTGTCTCCTTTTTGTTTCCTAGACCATATGATCATATATTTTGACAAAATTATATATATATATATTTATATCTACATGTTAAAAATAAAAACTGAGACATTATTTTAAATTTTAATAAGAAGCTGTACAACTTTTAATGATGTACATTAGATTATATAATGGTTTTAAACGACAAAATGGTTAAAAAAAACATGAAAAAGTAAACAATATATTTACTGGTAATATTTATTTCTTTCATACTATATACATTTACAGAAAGAAAAAAGAAATGCATGGCCTCTCAGACAGCTTTTTACTGGGTGTCCCAAGAATTCAGCATCATAAGGGAATTAATTTATGGTCAACAAATATCCCGGCTGCTTAAAATATTTCAGCAGAGTTGCTCTTTTTGTGCAACGACAGTTATGGGATCACGGTCTCTATGTGATTATTGAATCTTGTCATTTAAAATTCCTATTAGAATCATTTGGACTAGTTTGCTCTGCCCATATACACCATGCTCTGTTAAATAAAATACAGAAATTCATCATGCGGTGCTGGACTTACAGGACACATTTAAACATATATATATATATATATATATATATACATGGTTAGGAGAGCACTCTGTGAAATGATCAACTAACATATTTGTGTCACCAGAAGGTTGATTCATTCATAAATGTACTTTAATTTTGAATTCACACTTTTGAGTCAGCCTTTTAGATATGTGATTTGTTCCCCTTTAATGTGTTGCTTTTTCTAAAATAAATTGTTAAACGTATCAAGCCATGAGACTGATCTAAAAGTAAAGGTGAGATTGAAATAAAAGTCGGGAATGAGTTTTAAATGTGGGTGACAGGACCAGTTTGGTTTATGAACATGCAATTAGAGGAGCTGATTACTCGCGTCTCCTTCACACGTTCGCCGACATGGCGACTGATCAGTGATGATTGCAGACGTGTGCCGAAACGCCACCGCATCTCCCTTTGAGAAATCAAAGCTTAGACCGTCTGTCTCCTGCCTTTGTCTCCGACAGCTCCTGCAGCATGAAAAGGGACGCCTGTCGCCAACCCTCGGCCCCAATCAGGCCCCAGCCATCTGCATGGCTTATTTACAGTGCGGCCATAAGCGCTATAGAGTCATGTATTCAGTGATAATGGCCGCAGTTTCTCTTTGAACTGCCGAGTGGGTGCGGGTGTAAAACGGAGGCGGTGCTCCACATATTTCGGAAATAATGTCTGTGAAACTTAGCGGTGACATCAATACGTGACTTTTGTTGTAATTGTATTTATTGTCCTGTAGATTATAAATTGCCTGATAGCGAATCTTTTTAACTAAAGAGGCCGTTTGGAGTTACAAACGTCCACGTTTAATCCGGTTAGCCTAATCAGCATATTTACATGAGACAATGAGCATGAATTTGCTGGAACTTTCTTTGTCCTCTCTTATTTTACATAGTTATATGTCAATTTCAAAACGTTGTCTGAACGAAACACTGCAAAGGTAAGGTCATTTGAAAATGTTTCTTGTTTTAAATCGCTCGTGCCATCCTGGGACCTATACAAAGTAAAACAGTGAAATGCTGTAAAAGTGTCACTGTGCTGGGTGAATATAAAATGTTGTAAACAGTTTCAAACTAAAGATAGACACGTAAAGACTATTAGGATAAGAACTGGATTTTCAACAGGTCTTTAGTCAGATATTTTTGGTATAAAACTATCCACTCATTTAAATCTGAGCGTTTGGTTTTGCTAGAACTTATTTGCAAATCTGCTTTTGTTTAAAGTCATTAAAATAGCAAACGTTTGGCTTAATTATACAATACAAAAGCCATTGGCTTGCCAATTTAATAAATCTAGGCAATTTTAAACGTTTTATTTGTCAGATTGTGAAATATGCACGTATCCAGTTGGAAAAGCTGCTGATCCAGGACACAAAATGTTATTTACATATAGATGCAGGGCCAAGATGGATATTTTGTCATGTATCTGTTTGAAACCATTGACCTTCTCCCTCTATGTTGGAAGATATTTTACCAATTCATATAATTAATAAAAGCAAAGTTTAAATTAGATTACAAAAGGATAACGTCTCTTTTAAAAAATGTTAAGATCATTTTTGTCATGAACAGTGATGTGGTGACGTCTTACTTTTTTAAATAATTTTTTTTCAGATAGATATGGTCGGCACTAAATGTTCTTGTTTTTTAGTTTTCATATTGTTACCTCAGGCTCCAATGCGTCCTTTTTTTTTTGCCAGCGAACTCCAAAGTCTTGTCTGATATTTTATAAACCTCAGGTCTACGAACAATAACACTATTCTCTACACATTTTATATAAAAATATACAATACATTTTTTTCTCTAAAATTGGAAGTTTGAAATCCTTTACAAACCAGACTCCTTCACAATGGGCCTGCCTTCTGGTTTAAATATCATCTCTTTAAATTCACATAACACAATTGAAGCGATCTTATTGTTAGGTTACATGATAGTTGAAACAGTTCTATCTTCTTCCACAGGGCCAATAGAAACTGCACACCTCAGTAAAATTATCTTTAGCCTCAGGTTGTGTTTTTGTTTCTCTTTGAACCTACCTTGTCGTGCACTCCAATTCATCAGCGGACGGAGGGAAAAGAATTTCATTTTGAAGTGGCTGAGGGCAGAGGGGAGCTCCTTACAGCTGGTTGACAGAGCAATTACACACATTTCAACTAGTCTGCTGCAGGAAGATAACATCAGCAAGTTATTGTAATTGCTGGCCAGCTCATTATTCCACCTCACCTTCACAAAGAAGACGCACATTTGTAAACGTGTCCAAGAGAGCCGTAATCTAAACATTTATGTAAGCTAAACCATGTAGCTGTTTGTAATGTTACCTTGTAATGCTTTTAGGTTTAGATGGAAGGAACGTGTCCTACCCCTCACGCGATGCCTCTGCTTGATCACAATGAAATGTAAATTTGGAAAGCTTTAGGTCTGGAAATGAATGCAAAATGAATTTTGTTGCTGTGTTGGGATGATCATTATGATAAATATTGATATGATAAAATATAACATATATTATATTTATCATAATGATCATCCCAACACAGCAACAAAATTCATTTCCACACAAAGTCATAACAATGACCCAAATATTCTGTAAAAGGACTACTGCGTTTTTTACTCAGACACAGATCAGGCAAAACGTTACAACCAGGTGTACCCAAAAACAAACAAGTAACACTGGTTATCTTGTTATAACATCATATTAAGCTCTTGGATATAGTAGACAGAAGTAAACATTAGGTTCTCATAGTCAGCGTGTTGGATGTGGGGGAAATGTTCAGTAAAAAGTTACAAGGGACAAATGCATAAGTCCAAACAACTGGAATGGAGCTTCACCTAAACAGCAAAGCTTGTAATGAACACCCCTGTCAGCGTTGTGAAGATCTATACTGCTCACAAAAATGAGGGGACTATATTTGAGCAGTGTATTACCTATTGTTCAAGCAGGGACAAACCCGGAACTAGTGTCAGGGTGTCTGTGCCAGACGCACACTGATGCAGCGACTTCCATCATGTCTTGTCGAAATGGACAGACGAGCTACTGTAGTACAAGTCAGAGAAATGTTTAATGCTGGATTTAGGGCACGATTGTGGCACGGCACACAGTGCAGAGTCCCTACAGAGTATGGTGCTGCCAAGCAACAGAGCTGAAATCTCCGTAAACGGTCAGAACAGGAACTGTTGGAAGATGGGAAAAGGTTGCTTGGTCCATTAAGACACGCTTTCGGACATGTGCATGGTTTAGCTGTGGAAGTTATGTTACCAGGATGAGCTGTAGGAAGCCAGTGGAGGGTCGTGACACGCTCTGGGCAATGTCCTGCAGGGAAACTCTGGCTTTGGGCTTTCATGTAGATGTTAATTTGATGCTGAGTGCCTACCTCGACGATTTCATGGGTTTTGTTGTTTTAATATTTTGCCAAACGAATATATCCAGACGATCCTACACCACCAGTGTTATTAGTTGCTGGTAAATAAAATGTAAAAAAAAAAAGGTCCCTTTGTGCAGCTTTTTTTCTTTCGCTTTTCATTTTTTCCCTTTTCAGTCTTCTGTGATAGCACCAGCACACCTGACTCAGTTCAGCTTAATAAGTCACTTGGTTTGTTTGAAAGCAGCCGCTTGAGATAAAAGAGTGCTTTACTACGCTAGATTGGGCACTCAAAAGCCCCTGTTGCTAAGAAAGGGGCTCTGTGCGGTCCTCAGCTCGAACCCGTTTCTTCGTGCACCATTTCTCCGCCCCTTGCCGCTGATTGGGTGGGAGTTTATTTGGGGGGTGGGTGGAGGGTGGTCGGTTGCTGACAGCCGATGTCAGTGCAGCTGGAGGTCAAAGCCTCTTGTTTCAGTCTCCCACTCACTGTGCCGCATTCACACACAGGTCCCAAGTGTGCGGAGTGCGAGCCGGGAGGGGGTGAAACTTTAGAAGCAGCCGCTTTCCATCTGTGGGGTTAGCCGTGTCACACACTCTCACCCTTGGTTGCACCTCTGCTCCTAAGAGACACCTCTGTGGTTCAGGATGGTAGGTGAGACCCATACCCGACCGTGGGCTGTCATGCATGAGAGAGCACCACCATTCACCAGTTGGCTAAACAGGGGACAACCCGTCTAATCTTAGTAAGTCCCTCCAGGATTCAGTTAGGTATGAGGATCATGGCCAGAGGCATTGCAGTCACATTTCTATCAGCTCCATAATGTCCAGCAAGAGCACCTGGTCAGGAGTATGGGAAATATGGGAAAAACACATCAGTATGTGAGAACTGGGTATCTGTTTGCTTTACTGGACCATTGGTTTGCTGTGCATGTTGCCAAACTCAAGGCTCTCTGTAAAATGTCCATTGATTTGCACCCACGGCCGCATCGTCTCAGTAAACTGGCCTGTTTGTCATTACCATGTACAAGCCCGATAATGCTCAACAAGGACAAAAACTCAAGGGAGCTTGTGCAGTGCACAATTCTTTGTGAAGATCAAACCGGGTGTTAAGTGCCAATGTTGTTGTGAGAATGGAATGCCGCTTTTGTTATCAGAGTGGCAGTGTAATTTTGCAGCGAGTGGTGAGTCTCAGCGGTGGGGCTTTCTACTGAGTCGCTGCAGTTTTATTAGGTACAGCTAATGAAAATATTGCCCATGGCCTCTGTGCCCCCAAACTGTCCACTGGCCTCTACTTATCCTCCAGCATCTTTCGTAACTTGTCCAACAGGTGTGTTACTTGCAGCCTGTGGATATCTGCATTATGGGAATTTTACCAGGATCCAGATTATTCCAGCATGCACCGTTGGATAAACTCAAGTGCTAAGCCATTAGCCAATTCCAACAAATCCCTAAATGCCTTTAAGGTCATTATAATCCATACCTTAAACATTAAATGCTAGTTAAATCTAATCACAAGTCCTAAGCCACGTGTGAAAGAAAGCACAAGGCAAATGTTTCTGATACCTGCTCTGAATCAGTATGCTTTGTTTTCTCAAAGGTTCTCTGTTAATATGTTGCCACCGAGCTCACCTAAACGAGACAGGTGGATTGTGCTCAAGGTTTGCAGGCTGCATTTTGAAAGCACAGATGTGAAACTAGATCCGTAACTTGACCTTGTGGCAATTAGGTCCACAATGGAAGGTTTTTTTTTCCTCCAACTTCTTTTGTATTGATAATAACATTTGAAAGAAAATTTAGGGCAAAACATGCCTAACAATTATATGACATATGGGTTACTGCAAGTAATAGATTCTGTGTGTTGTTAGTGTCTGTCGAACACTGATTGAAGATGTGTGCCTCCATCTTAACGTGGCTCTCGGGCTGTACCTTCCTTTGAAGTTGTGTCACCTTGTTGCTGTGTTTTTTTTGAAGTGGGTTAGTAGGGAGCACGGGGTAGAAGCGATTGTTTGTTGGAGAGCAGTCGACCTTTTCCCATGTTTGCAGACAGACAGTGAGGGCAGTAAGGGTGGTGGTGGGGGTGCTGGGTGCTAAGGAGGGGCATTTTTGCCTGCCCTATTCCTTTTCCTCCACAGTGTTCTTCTCTGAATGGAGTGTGTCCACCGGATCTGCCTGGGATGAAATGTCATATCTCAGACTGATCTTTATCTCTTAATCGCTTCCTTTGTCTACCATGATTCCCCAGGCCCTGCCTTGCCTCTCTGGGCAGACTGGGCTTTGAAGTGTCAAAGGAGGTTAGGGATACAGGCTGTGTTTGGGGTTGCAGAAGGGCTTATGGTGCACGGTCTCTACTACTCTCTTAGCTAACTGCTCCAGGTGATGAATCAGAGCCCATACAGGAAGAGCAATGCCAGATGCTATTGACAAAGTGTACCCACTCTTGTCAGTCTATTACCCTAGATGACCTAACCATTTGTCATCCAGGTGGTCCTTTTGCACGGACAGATTGGAGAAACTGTTAAATGCGTACAGGATGCTCTGTTTGTGTGGGAGAAATTATATATGCCGTCAAGCTTAGGTTAACTGTAGACCCATCTGAAACGTAGGACACTGTACGTATTGGCTAAAACACCAAGGACTTCAGTAGGGTTAAGCAAACATAAGACAAGTTACTGTAAGACAAACACCTTAAGTATGCGTAGAGTATGTGTACAAACTCTTTATTTTAGTAATTGTCACCATTAGTAAATGATTGTAAGATGGGTTATTAAAAGTGTTGGGGGCTTAAGAGAAAGTCTCAAAAATGTGTTTGTATGCAGTGAAGGTCAAAAGTATTTTCTCTAGTGTTTTTCATGAGAATCACCATGAATTGTCACCATAACAATTTGAGTGAGAATGTTAATGCATGTATAATTTGGGATGTTCCCACAGCACAGGTCACCTCACAGCTCCAGTATCCTCAGCTTGTTCCTGACCTCAGACTTGACAGGATGCCTGGGTGGATTTTGTATGTCCTTCATGTCCCTGTGAGTTTACTTTGGGCACTCTGGTTTTCTCCCACAGTCCAACAATTTGCAGTAGGTTAATTGGTGTTTCTAAAAGTGCCTGGTAAAACTTCTATTAAGTAAATACTACAAAATACTACAAAATAAATGAATTAATGTTTCCCATTTTGCTACAATTACAGCATGCAACTGAGCTGCCACAGCACAAGAGATGGAGTGGGCTTCTCTTTTGCGTTGTTCTTTAATATAATACAGTGTTTTTCATTGGAAACATAATGACTTAATACACACCTTAAAGCTTTGAAATAACTGTGTGAACCAAAGAGAATCAAGGAGTTCTGATAGTTATGGTCCTTTGTCATCACAGCAAAAGACAGGGGGAACATACATTATAATTTCTAAAATTGTTCAAACATTAAAACATTAAAATTTTCACTAAAATAATTTGTAATCAAACAATGAATTGCTTTTCAGAGAAATGCAGCTAGAAGCAAGTGATATCAGACTTAACCCCTACTATATGTTTTAGATTATTGTCCTGCCTAAAATCTGGCCATTATGAAGTTCAAATTTCTTGGCAGAGATAGTCATATTTTCTTTTCAAATATTGTAGTCCATAATGCCAAATATTTCTGTCCCAACACATTTCCCAAGGCCTTTTGGGGAGAATATAGCCCCAAAACAAATCTTTCAAACATTTAACAGCTGGAATACATTTGTTGTACGCCAAACATCAAACCCAATTTAGGTGTATGTTGCCAAAAGCTTTATTTTTGTTACAACTGACTACTGGCTATAAAACCCAGTTCCTGACAAATTCCAGTAGCTTCTAGTGAACCCTAGGTGCATATGCTTGTAGTTAAAAACTAAAGACAGTTTCTTTGGGAGGATGGGTTTCAGTTAATTTTTATATAACCATTGCCTGATTAATGAAGACCACAATTTATTCTAATTTAATCTCTTTATTCTTTATACCCTTTGTTAAAGGGAAAAGAGTATTTGACCTCTGTATACATTTAATCAAGCAGGAGGTCAATGCATGTTTTTTGTTTAATCTTAGGTCATATACATTGCTCCATCCTTTATTTATATTTTGTATTTTTAAGAATTTCTTTGTGGTGCCAGTAATTTGGGTATCATTTTTCACAATGTTCTTAGAACGTATTTAAACTAATTAACCACAGTGACATTTATTTTTCCTTCTTTTCCAGGTGTGCCAGTAATTCTGGAGCCGACTGTGCATAATAATTTACATAGCTTGATGAATACAGTTTTTGGTGGAAAAAAGCATGGGGGTATGTAGATTTTGGGAACAGCACTCCAGATACATGTCTTGCCTTTTGATGGTGGTGGGAGCATAGTGGGCTTAAAGAAGTCTGTGAATTATATGTGATTATACAGAGGAAAAACAAAGCGCAATAAAGAGTAATAAAGAGCGTATGGAGATACAAAAAAAAGTAACATGGATGTACAACAGGATGCCAAAATGACCAGGTGGATAGGGGTACATTGTGGGCACCCTCTGCTGGTAGGAGGCAACACGTCAGTTTTCAGAATAGACAAGCAACTGTCTTGTTTTGAAGACCGTACTGAAGACAGGTTGGGTCATTGTTAAGGTGATTAAAATGACTTAAAATTAAAGCCTTTTGTTAGGGCAAGAAATCTGATAACATGAGCTCTGGGTACTGTGTGTATTGTTGTTGGGTTTAAAGTAATGAGTCTGAGGAAGCTATGGTCTAACTCTAAACTGATTACATCAACATACCAAAGCATTGACCAAAAATCATATCAACATGTTATTTGTTTGTGTGTACACAGACAGTTGTGTACACCTGGCTATTTAGCCATTTCTTGCACGGTCCATATTTATGTTCCTGGTATGCCTCGCATGATGCAGTTGTCCAACAGGGAAAATACGTTTGCACTTTTCCCTACATTCAGTTCCAAGTTCAAATGGCCACTCCCTCTTTGGTAAGAATTAGTAACAGGCATTAAGATGAATTTGGCACATATATGCAACAGAGCTGTATATATTTGACAGAAATGTAAAGGCACATAAATGTGAGATCATTGAGTTATGTCTTGAGTAGTGTTTTGAATTGGCTGTCCTCCAGGGGTTACCTAACAAATCCTAAATCTTTTTAATACAGGCAATTATGTTTTTGTAGATTAAGACTCAGAATATGTCTTGAGCAAGATGACATTTAGGTTACCGTGAGGTTTAACGGGAGTTCAAAACCACAAATTCAGTCATTGAAACTTTCAGTACTAAATGTGGAGTATTTAATTTCAACAGAATTACACAGATTCATGTCCACGTGTCCAAGTTTATTGAACACTTTTCAGATTAAGACTTATGATGGCATTGTAAAATGTGATTCTTTTTTCAAGACGTCATTGTGTCCAGCAGCCATTCAAATGGCTTACTCTCAGTGCTCTTTGTTTTCCAGCAAACAGTGTAGAAGGTGCTTTGGAAATGTCATACCACAACCTGGACAACATTGCAATCACAGTCATTATTTCGTTAGGTCGTGGGTAATCCCAGAGCCTATACTGGAATTCACAGGGCACTGGCTAACATGTACCCTGAAGGGGGCACCATTCTATCATAGGAGTATGATCCTCCTGACTGACTCTTGGCTCAGCTAAAAGACACTGTACCAGTAATAGTGGGAGTGAATTGCCACCATGCCACCTGAACAGCATGGAAGTAATTCTTGTGTAATTTGATTTTCAGTTTGCATCAGTCAGCATCTGAGGATTGTGGCATGCCAGCAGGAGGTAAAAGGTAAAAGCTTTTCCAGAAAAAAAACTACTACAAGATGCTTTTAGTCGTAGAGGACCTGGTTTTTGACCCTTAGTCTGGTTTTCATTGCTCATTTATAGATTATTTTGTCATACTTTGTCTCAGTGGAATTTGGTGTAAATTCCATTCAGAGCTACCAATGACAGTGCCTTATAATCCTGTTCTTTAACAGTGGAGGAGAGAAAAGTACCCTAATAAAATGCTATTGCTTTAATGGAGAGCGAGTCCTGCTGAGCCTCAAGGACGATGCAGGAATTACAGGTAACCAAGCAGCTATGAGTGTTGGGGATGAAACACAGAGCACTTGGTAAGTTGTAAAGAGTTTTACTGAGATGCACATATCATTTTGCCTTTGTTTGCTGTAAGGTTCCCCTAGCGTTTCTGCTGACCTTTTATGTCTAACGAACATGCCATAGCAGTAATAGAAAGAGCGCAATGTCGTGCAGCTTAATGAGGACCAGATATTTGAAAGTTGTAAGGCTCACTGGGATTATCATCCATTTTTCTTTACCATGAGGATTTACGCTGGATGTTTGGTTACTGGCTTGTTCCATTGGGGTAAATCATTAACCTGCTGCTTCTAACGGGCTGATGGGTATTATCAGGTGCCTGATGGTGTGCGTGTGTGAGATTTTCTGTCTGGACACCATGTGTGTGAGGGTGGCTGGCGGCCACAGCCATGCCCGGAAAGGCTCGGAGCATAGCGAGTCATTAGGAAGTGAGGATGTCTGGAGTGCATTAAGGCCCGGGTACTGTAACTCTTACAAGCACGGGCTGGTATCAATTCCAGCCAGAGAGAGAGGGTTTGTGGAAAAAAAAAGAATGAGTTCTCAGGGAGGAGAAAGGGAGAAAGAAGGTCCAGAAAATGACAGTGCTAAAATGTTATCCACAGCTGTAGTTTTGACTGCAGACCTCAACAGTTTGACAGGTTTTGGTGTTTCTCGTCAAGACTCTGCTTACATTGGCTCTGTTTGAGTTTCATCAAACGAGCATGATTCATTCTGGACAGCAGTATGGAGAGAGAGACTGGAGACGATTCCCACATTCCAGCTCCCTGTGTCCACACTTATGTGGGACTTCTGCCTTGTGTGTGAGAGTGAGGTGATAGTAGCATGTGGAGATAAATATTTCTTAACTCTAGTCAGCAGAACAAAGCTAAATGTCATGGTCTTCTTGATTAAGAACGGTACTTATGCAGAACACTAACAATAAATCTTCGATCCTGACCAGAACAAAAATTATTTTTGGTTTCTGTGCATTTGGGGTACTTGAGGAAAGAAATAAATGACTTCGGTTAAGCCGTCTTGGGTAAGGAGTCTCCACAGCGTGTCTTCAGGGTTTCCAGATTTTAGAGAGTTCCTAACTGTCAGAATCCAATATCTTAACCCCACTGAGAGGAAGCAGCATGTAGCTGGCTTTCAAACTGCCACTCTCTTTTGATGCTCACCATTTCACTTAGGCTTGCTTTACGGTGCAGGGCAAAAGAGAAACGGCTTGGCACTGCAACACTGGAAACATAAGGCCCGAATGTATCAGCAGACACCTGTTTTAATTTATTGAGCATGAAGGCTTGGCTGTGAACAGAATACCTTTACAGCACTTTATCGCGACAAACGTACAACCTTGACCTCACTACGCAACACATTATACATGAATCAAACGAAGGGGTGTTCTGTAAATCAATGTAAAGCAGCAGTGTGTTGAAGCAGCCTGCAGGTGCTGGAAGTCTAAGCTAACACCATTCTGTCTTGCACAGGTGCACAAAAACACACTCTGTGCATTTGCGTTCCTTTAATATTAACGAGCCCACAGTGCTCAAACCTCTTCTCCAAAGTTGCCATGGCCTTGACACACAATCTGCAAACAGAACACCCTAAAGAGAGTAACTGACAAATGATTGAATCCATAGGAACATTTATGTTGGACTTCACTTCACTCCCCTTTAAAACTGTGAGATTCTTGGATCCGACCTCAAAGGAAAGAGGTAACTTCGTTTGTTGAGCACTGCCAAGGTGTCCTCACTCTGAATGTAACCATCAGTCCTCAGCAAGTGTAACATATAAAAGACCTATATGTGTGCAATATGTCTTTTTTAATACAACGTCTAGGATTGATAGACCAGTTTGCCCTTAAAACGGTCCCATTACCTAAGTACTGTGGTAGCCGCATCTTTTCTTTTGAGAAGTGAAGCTACTCGAAATGAACTGCTAAAAACCCATGTAAATCAGAACAGTAGGAGGTTTTTAGCTGTCCATCAAGCAATTTGTGGGTATTAAAAAGGCAGTAATAATAGGTAAAAGCACATATTTTTGTGATGTCTGTTCAAACAAAATGACAGCTTGCTTTTCGGAGATCATTGCACTTTTCCGTGTGATATATTGCACTGTCTTAGCAGTTAATAACAGACAGGCATGAGGGTTAAGCAGAAAGAGCCTGTGCCACTACACTACACTGAAATACTGTCACTGAAATGAGCTTTTTTTAAAGGTAATCAAGGAAATCATGGATTATGGGATAGCAAGTCCATATTTCATATATATATATATATTTATTTATTTATTTATTTATAAACAGAAAAGTGGGGACAGTATGGAAATAGTAAATGTAAAATGTTGCATTAATTTTTACTTAAGTTTTATGTAATTGCAGACAGTGTGAACCCATAATATTTCATGTTTTGGCTGGGCAACCTCATTCATCTGTTGATAAACATCAAGTCCTACTTTTCAGGCCTGCAATACATTCCAAAAAAGTTGGCACGGTAGCATTTACCACTTTGTTGGCACAGAGTGGCATATCAAGTGAAAATTCTCCACATATTCGCGAAGTTCAGTCATGATGATGACATAAATAAGTGACTGGGAGATCGAGATCATGGGTACTCTAGTTAAGTCTGGCACCCTTTCCCAATATGGACTGGACTCCAGACAGATTCCTTGAATTGTTTAATTATATTCCATGAGAAATTTGCAAATCCATTGCTTTCTTTGAGGAACTAAACGTTTCAAAAATATTCAAACATTTTCTAATGCATTTGTTGATAAACTGGAGATCCTATGCTATCTTTGCTTCTCAAAGATTTTCATGGATACTGCTTTTGCACAATTCTAATCACCTGTGTAAAATAACTTATTTAGCTTTTCTCTTTTCTTATCTTAGGAGCTTCTGTATATTACCAAATGATATGAGGTTGACCACAGAAAATCATGTCCTGTGATATTCTGAAGCAGAGCATGTTGGCATTTATGGTTCCCTCCCATAGCTCCCCACAGCCGGCAGCACTCATGCAACCCCATGACAATCCCAATCCCAATCCCAATCCCATATA
>JAUZST010000815.1:21754-74489 GCA_034779995.1 Parotocinclus haroldoi
GTGTGTGTGTGTGTGTGTGTGTGTGTGTGTGTGTGTGTGTGTGTGTGTGTGTGTGTGTGTGTGCATGCGTGTGTGTGAGCATCGTCGTGTTATTGTGCGTGTGTCCACAAGTGTAGCCAAATCCCCGGCATGTTGGACCCCCCACCCCACTTGTCAAAATAACCATGTGTGCAGTAATGTGATTATGGCATGGTTACTGTCAGGACTTCAACTGCATGTTGTGTGGAGGAGAGGCATAGCTACGAGGGACAGATGGAGAAGACATAAAGTTGAATGAAGGCCTCTGTTCCCTTCCTACTGCCCATCCTGAGTTTTTTCCCATGCAGGCCCTTTGTGACGACTGCATGGGTCTTATCAAGGATTTACAGGTTAGTGGAAACTCTTCATGTTGTTATACCCCTCCCCCCCCCCCTCTCCCCCCTTACATGTTACACAATCCATGCACTGCATTCAAGGGGTTGTCATCACAGGTGCAGCTGAGATTCAAGAGGGTGGAGGAAAGCTTCCAGCTCAAGATGTTTTTTATTTCTTATTCTTCTCGATCCCCCCCTCTCTGTCTCTGAGCTCTCTCTGAGCTGCTTCCAGGAGCGCCTCGTTGGAGAGAACAGCAGGTCCAAATCAACAGCACACGCACCCTCTGCCTTGGGCTTTTGTTTGCCAAAGGGTTTTTATTTTTGTAGGCTACACCTTTAAAAACAGCGTTTTCATATTTTTTTACACTTCGAATATGTACAGCTGAGGCTCAAAGGCCTTCCACTGAGGCTATGTGCAAAGGCCTCTCTGATATTTAGAATTGTGTGTGGTGCCTCTCAATGGCAGTTAGATGGCAGAACAAGCTGGAGATGGTGCCAGAGTGTTTAAACTTTTATGGACATGGCACCCTTCTTCACCCTACTTCAACTTAGGGTGAACCAAGCCCTGTACCTAATATATCTGCTGTGTCACCCATTGTAGTGCACAGAGAAAAAGAAACAAACCAATTGACAAAAAAATAGGCAAGTCTGACCTCCTGGAATCACTGAGTATGGAGCAGGACATAAAGGCAGACCTATAGTAAACTAACTCAGACATGGAGAGAGTCTAGGGTTAGGATCAAACCAGGGATCTCAGATCTGCCAAGCACTGCGCCACCGCGTCATCCCTGTTGGAGGTCAGTTTAAAGTGTAATGCATTTTTACAGACAGTTACAGTCGATATTAATGTTTCGATTGGTAAGAGAACTTGGTTTGCTTTCGAAACAATTTCCAGACAAATAACAAACCGCAGCTACAAACAAACGTGGTTACAGAACTTTCTCGACCTGACTATGTACGTCAGGTGACCTGTTTTCTGTCCACTCGACCATAATTCATTCCACATTTGAGCTGCCAACGCATCCATTACACCTTTGGGTACATTGAGTCGTCTCACAAATGTGACATTTTTGTTGTTGGTGATGAAGGGAAGTTTCAGGGACAGACTCGCTCACATCACAGACAGATACAGGTCATTTATGTTTGTGAATGTGAAATGTCAAGATATTGCCCAATCCAATGTGAGCAAAAAATCTGATTTGAGCAATGTGGCAAGATTAGCAGGGGGTACTTTCCATGTTGCAGGACACATTTACCTTTTTCTTTAAGCAGGTGGGTTGTAGGATTATAAAAACACACCATGTGTGGGTGGGGAGTGTTTGATGTGTGAGCCCTGGTGTTCAGCTGATGGGTCCGTCCCTGTTTGGGAAAGCAAAAACTTCATCCAAGTAGGGGTACAGCTGCCATCAGTGATAGGGACACAACTGTGTATAAAAATAAGCTTGTTTAACAGAAAATAGTTTAAGTGATTTAACAATAAGGTGGGCGTTACTGTTTATGGTTAGCATAACGTGCCTTTGTGAGTTTTGGAAATGCCTTTGCTTTAGTGGTCATAAAAATGAGAGGGTATTTTATATTTCATTTTGAAGTATCCCCTAATTTTTGTGAGCAGTATATGTTAGGTTTGGTTAAGTTATACAGTTATAAGATGAACTATCATTTCCTTGCATGCTCTGACTGAATGCTTTAGCCACTCAAGCGTTTGGTAAGATGCTAGGGCATTGTGGCAAATGTAGTGCCTGTATTAAATTTTCATAGCGTGCCTTGTTTACTGCCTTTATTATAGTGGGGCACGTGCCCCATTAAAATGGTTTTATTTTTTTCAGGTTTTGCATATGTCTTAAATGTACACCTATCAAAGTGTTGCCAGTTCTTAGGGCTGCACGCGTTCTTTATGTCCCAGCTGACTATTAGAGGATGAACGACCGCTTAGGGAGGTGCTCCATTGTCAAATAAGTGTGCATGTCAGCTGGGCCAATGCTTAAACCTCTTTATAGCATCTGTCTGTTCTTTCCCTTGGTATAACAGCTGGATCAGGCCGATGGCAGGATAAGCTGGGGTGTTTGGAACACAGACGACCCCTGGCCTCCACTCCGAACGCCAGCGCGAAGGAAGGAGCTGGTTCGCCGCGTACCCAGGTCTAATGGGATTTTAAGCATGTGTCTTCATGTGATGAATAGCAAGCACCTGCACTGCTCACGACAGGCAGAAAAGAAAAAGAGAGGGGAGAAAGAGAGAATGACCTCTGCTCACAGTCTGCAACATGAGAGCTCACCTGCCTCAGCGCTAAGCAATAAAACAATTCTACAGCTCCCCCTCCTTCTAACCCCCCTATGGCCTACTCGAGTGTTTGTCTTGCTAATGTGGGATACCTCTGGGAGAATCGGCCTTAATGCGAGGAGAACAGCCCATCGGACATCCAGGGTCTTAATAATGTTATAAACTGGCCGGCACCGAGCTCCAGTTCTGTGAGGAGAGGAGCATGAAAGGGGGAGGATTGTTTTACAAACAGAATTCCTTTAATTAATCACTCTGTTTGAACAGCTGGGCCACTCAAGTCAAGCCGTAACGGGATCCCTGCATGGACGTACAAGATTATAGACACAGATTCAGCAGAAAAATATTATCTGTCAGCCGCTGTGGGACGAACAACAGAAATAGGGCCTCGCTTCCTACAGAGGGGAGAGTTAAGTGCCCTTGAGGGCCACACAGCGAACCACAGAACCCAAAGCCCCTGATTCTGGCACACTTAAAGGTAAAGCATTATGACCCTGTTGGGATAATATGTGGTAAGATGAATGCTATAAAATGGTGGGAAAAATCTGCACATACGCAGCGCTCATATGCAAACTAGAAGATTTAGTATCATTCCTCATCTAGGTTAGGCAGTAAGCTAACACGTGGCAATACGGCCACCCTGCTTAACCAGCCACATGAAGTAGACGAGGGATGTGTTTATTCGTGTTTTTTTTGCGAACAAATTCAAATGACATCCCATTCGAGCAACTCGATTGTATGTGTGTGAGTAAGAGTGCAAGCGCATGACATGTTTACACTGTCTTCCATACTGTGTGGCAGTCAGGGCCATGAGCCTGTATGTTTACATTTTCCTTTTCTTCCTGTGCTTGCTCACACGTTGTGTCAGTCAGTGTTAATGAGTTTTGGGTAGAGGAGTTGAGACAGAGCTCGACTGCTAAACTCCAACCTCTCTTTTCTCCCACTCTTAATTAGCCACCATATATGTCTGGGACATTCTAGCTACATATGTTCTATGTTCCTGTCAAAAACAAGGCTCAGGAAAACACAACACTTTAGTGCAGGAATTTGGTTTTGTGGTATATATGAAGTTCACAATAAAAAATGGAATACTTGGATACTTTACGTTGCCAAAGTCTAAGACAACCAGAACTTCATGTCTGTCATCCAGTTAGGACGGTGCCCAATCCCTAACCTTCATCTTACAAGGGTCTCAAAAGGAGCTACCCTCACCAAGGACCCTGGAGAACTAAAGTAACTACAATTTTTTGGTTTGTATTCACACCATCAGTAGGACCACTGTGTGATCTTAAATTTATGTTTATCATGTCTAATAACTAAAAATGATACCTTCTCAGTTGCATATAGTAAGCACAGTAAAATCCATTTAGGCCAATACAAAAGATCAATACATTTGCGTCACTGGACCAAGTCTGGACCAATCACCAATCGCTTACATCACTCAGGGGTCTCTATGTGCTGAGAAAAGACCCTGCCTTCAAGTAGGAGCTGAAAACATCCCTATACACGGTGTTATTTTTTTTTGGAATTGCAATCGTCCCCAGTTCCTGCGGTGAAAAAGTTCCTCCGTGTGAAAGCACCTAAGGATCCCATGGTTAGGTCACTACTACTTGTTCCATGAATATGTGTCTGGACTGAGACCCCAGGGCAGATCCAGTTCTCTTTGGATAGATTATACAGTATCTCACATTTGGCTTGGGAATTTCTGAGGATCCCATAGGAAGAGCTGGAGTCTGTGGTGGGGGATAGACTGACTCATTGAGACTGAGATTTTAGACATTTTAAAACCTTGACAACAACAACAGACAAGGTAGGTTTACATTCGAAATTCGAAATTAAACCCAATTCAGGGAGACAAATCATGAATAATTCACCTTTGCATGTGTATATAAGATTAGGATTGGAGCAAATTGTGGTTTGGAAAACTTGGTTCATAAAGTTTAATGTCAAAGTGCAACCAAGAAACCAGAGCCGTTTACCAACCCTTCGTTATTAATTGCAATTCATAGACTGCATTTGGATTTTGTACAGACACCTGTTTGTAGTGGAAATGAAAATGCATACATGTACATGGTTATACAAGGGTCCTGTAGAAGAAAAAAAATACGTGCCAACATCTGCTGAGCTTTCCATTGAAAATCTCATAAAGTTTCAGCAAATAGTTTCTGGTGATTTTCAGTGGTCCTGGCTCTATCCCTATAGGGCACCAGTAGTTTCCTCAGTGAACCGTGTTTAGTTCAAAGCCTGTGCAGGAGTGTCCGCTGTGTTAAGGGAGGTGATATATGAGCGCTCAGTTCTTCCCAGACCACCGGGGTCACACAACACGGCTTTGGAGTGTGTGTAGCCTGTCGGTGTTATAGCAGGGAGACACACACACACACATGTACATAGTCTCACACACGTACAGACACTTTCCATGCCTCCAGCATCTTCTTGGACCTGGGTAATTACACATGGTTTTGTTTTTCTTCTAAGAGGAGCCTGTGGGTGTGAGCACTTAGGAAAGCAGAGGCCTGAGGCAGCGCAGAACAAGAATCTTGTAGTACGTTTGTGAAATCTTGTCAATTTAGGCCTGTGACGCAGGTTTTAGTTTGTATTTTCTTGTCCATTCTGATCGGATCTTTCTCTTGTTAAGCATGCCCTTGAGCATCATTCGTCCTTTACTCTGGCATGGTGTGGCGTTGTTGAGCGCGGGTTTGAACTTAGCTATGATAAACTCTGAGTTGATCTTTGAGAGTAAGTCTCTGGTCCAGAGCATGGAATGGGCGCTCCCACGTCCCTCTTTCACTCTAGGGGAAATGCTCTGTACCTCTAGTCTGCACTGGGGGAAAGGAAGCAAACGATGGATTTACTGTTGGGTCCTGACTTGTACACATTCCTGGTGCTGTTTTCACCCCTCAGCCCCTTGGCCATACCAAAGGCCTCTAAAACAACAGGCTGTCAGGTTGTGACAGCTGGCTTCAAACAGCTCCTACTGCACTGTTACAGTGAAGTTCCCAGCCCCGCAGATGCCTGGTGTGTGTATGTGAGAACATATGCATCTATGAGGTACGCCTGAGCCGGTGTTTCTGTGAAAGTATCTAACAGTGTATACACAATGGATAACACACTAAGGTGGATAAACATACAGGGAAATCCATCCGTTTTTACTTTCACGTGTCCAGAATGAGTAAAATAGCCTAAAAGCAGTAATGTCCATGCGTCCCCCGCGTGGGTACATGTGTACAACGTACTTGCTCGTGCATGTGTTTGTGTGTGCCTGGCCTGTGTATGTTTGCATGGGGGCAGGCATTCGTGGCTGGGCATTCTCTGGGCCCAGGTGGTATTCTCTCGTCTTTGAAGCCTCGACTGCTTCCCTGTGATTCCACTTGCCGTCCAGGTGTGGGAGGGCTGGTCTGTCTGAGAGGAGTTTTTGTCTAAGCACCATCAACCGAGAGAAGGCCATTGATCTCCCAAGCCCACCTCCTGCTCTCAAGCCTGCACTTCTGATGTGGTGGAGGAGGAGTAGTGGAGCGCAACGAGGGAAGGCAGGGTCGACCTAGAACGGCCACCTCTCCACACTAATAGGATAATTGTTTGCACTCTGCAGGTGCTCACCTCACAAATGAGGTCACAGCTCAAGTGTGGCTCTTTAGGAGCAGGGAGAGATTGGAATTCTAGCAGACATGGGAAGCACACGCACACACGCACTTATGCCCACACCTTCCTGCAAGAAGAAACACACACACCTTGATAGCACAACGCTTGCAGCATTTTGTCTTTGTAGCCGAGGTGATGTGTGCGCTATTACACGCGCTATGATGACACTTCCTGCGTGACTTAATGACGTTCTTTATTTAAAGAAAGATCCACAGGGGACATGGTAAAAAATAAAAACAAGCTCATCAGCTTTGATCACATTGTCAGTTTGAAGGCAGGCATTTGAACTTCCTGCTCCACTCTTAGAGCAAGAAGGCCTTGGGCTTAAATTTAAACTGCCATGAAGAGACAAAAAATGTGACAGCATCCTGAGCATAATAGACCTGATGAGAACTGTTAACATCGGAAACGGGGAAAACATTCCACACAAAGGCAGAAGCACAAACACGTGTTTGCTTCCATACAAAGACCACCTCTATTGAAACGTCCTGCTTACATGAGAATCTATGCAGGTATTTTTCTTTGGAATTGTCTGGTTCCGCTGGTTCATTGTGTCAGGAAAGCAAGGAGACTCCTTGATGTTTTACACAGGTATTACATAGAAGGAAAAAAAAAAACTAAACAAAGAAACATGAGCTCTTGTGTGTTCTGCAAGGTGTAGAAACGTCTCTTTCTTAGAATCCAGCCAGAAAATATGGGACATTTGGATGAATTGTCAACAAAATAGAAAAAACTATGGAATAAAACATCTTCTGTAGGCTATAATGGCTAGTATTTAGTGTGCAGCATCTGGCAACCTCATCACTGTGCCATGTTGACCCACGTTGAGATATATATATATATATATCCATGTATTAGCTATTGTCTAGTCTTGTTAGCAAATTATCTGTTAACATTAGCTGACAGCTTCACTGTGTTAGCGCTGATTGTTTGTATTAGCACTGTATGTTGTTATTAAGTCAAAGTCAAATTTATTTCTACAGCACTTTTTTTTTTACAATGTAGCATTGTCTAAAAGCAGCTTTACAATATTATATCATCTTAAAAGGCCAAGGAAAAACCCCTTGAATAAAGAAGGAAGAAACCTTGGGAGGGCCAAGATTCAAAAAGATTCAAAAACTCATTGGGTGGCCTAGATGTTAATTGAAATAATTCAGTTGTAGTACTTTAACGTGGACCTGTTGTTTGGATCTTCTGGTGTTGGATCTTCAGGATGATGTATCTGAAGGCAGTGTACTGTCTGCAATTAACAGGATCAGAATTTCTTCTCTAAAGTCCCTTAAAAATAAAAAGGTCTTTACAGTCCAATTATGTATCGTAATTGTTTTAAGTACACTACATTCACTGTTGCAGATACTTCTATAAAAACCACAGAAGACCTACCCTTGAGGGTACCTCCTGGTGACACTGTTTATACCCTCATAGCTACAGTTTATTACATTTTTTCTTCAGAGTGGGGTAAAAAGCTTCTTGGTGTATATAGGAGGGAAATTCAGCAGGACTTCAAACAAGCTCCTGGCACAGTGGGACCAGACACTACAGGAACAAAGCAGTTCTTAGAGCTTTCTGCAGCAGCCCAGCACTAAAGGTTGACTCCCCAAAACAAGGCCTGCTTTCTTTTTCCTTTAGCCCAATGTAATATACTGCCTAGGTCCCACTAAGACAGAGGAAAGGCGTGCAGGGAGCATCTTGTGAATCTGTTTCAGCATGTCAGGGTCAAGGAGTCTGGCATGGAGCAGTGGAGAAAGGGAGAGAGAGAATCTCAAAAGACAGACAGACAAGCAGATAGACCAGATGAGAGAGATGTGAGAAGAACAAATAAATACATACAGTACAATAACAATAAATACAGATACAGAACAAAATAAGCAGTTCAACTAATTATTTGATGTGAAATTCAAGAAGAATTGATCAATAATAAAGAGTAACATTTTGGTAGACTGACAGCGTATGATATGCTATGTATATTACATATGTAAGTACATTTTAAAATATTTTTTCACTTCTGAGATTCTACAGCACATCATCATTCGTTATTGATTGATTCAGTATGCATAACTTTAGCATTTTTTACATAGATGCTGTCGAAAGGCGAATTTTCATGGGTGGCTTTTAGCACTTTTCCTATGGGAAGTTGTACAAAACAAATGGTGAACTGAGTTTTATGATTTTTTTTCTGAATGGATACTTCTTAAAAAGATGATTTCAAACCAACATTTTAGTCGAAATATCAGTTTTCTTTTGGAATGATGTCTTGGTGTCTAGGACTGTGGTGGCCTAGTGGTTAAGATACTGGACTATGGACCAGAAGGATCCACCTCTGCCACAGTTGGGTCCCTGACCAAGGCTCTTAACCCACAATTGCTTGGATTGTAAGACTGTATTAATTGTGAGCCGCTCTGTATTAGGGCACATGCTGTAAATGTCTTTTTTTTAAATTTGTTAAATAGATTTTTTAAAAGTATTGTTCATTAAACAATTTATTCATGATTAAACTTTAACTTTAATATCTCAGACCCTTTTTGCCAGGGCAGGTGCTGAGCTGTGGCTGCTTGAGGTTAAGGATTATCAGTGTTTTTTTTTTTCAAGTGAGATTTTTTGGAAATCAAACTTCCAGAGGGTTTTTGAAAGGATATTGATATTTTGGCTTCATCTGGCCGTGCATATTATAAACTAAACCCAATATACACTCACGGATAAAAATAAACAAAGCTCCCAGATAGAAATGTTTCATAGCTATAAAACGTTATGCAGTTATGTATAAGGCAGTTATGTTAATGATTACAGCTGTGGCGTGATTAGATACTGGGTCTTACCACAAGAGGGCATAAAATTGCTTCCCTCACTGTGCTATAAAAAGGCTCTCAGAGGCTTATTTTGGGTATTGTACCTCATGGTGATTGATTGTTAACTGCTTGACTTATCCAAACAGTTTGCAGAGCTGACAGTGTCTGAAAAGGATCATCTCTGGACTAAGAGTAGCAGGATAGTCTTTTGGCAAACTGTCTGCCATCTAGGCTGTTCTGACCTAGTTGTTAGGAGGTTTTGGAATCAGTGGTTCTATGAGGCACACACACATGGTGAACAGGCTCTGGAAAGTCCAGACAGATCGCCAATAGAACAAATTGTTTGATCCGCTGACGAGCACAAGCACAGTTTTGTGACCCACAATTTCCAGGCACTTAGCAGCAGTACATTTTTTGCAACAGTGCCCATTATGTGTTTTGTAATTGACAGCCAGACAACATCACCTTCGTTTGACATTGCCGCTAACATTCTGGATGATCCTTTTGGTCTTTGGTCCGTAGCACTTAACGTCCTTTTTTCATCCTTTTTTGCACAGTAACTCTTAAAACTGGTATTTATGAACCTAACTATGCATTGTAGTGCTTCACTTCTGTTTGCCCAAGTAATTCCCATGCGGTTCAAACTGCTATTGATGAATGACGGTTCCTGATGCAGTGCCGTCTGAGGGATCGGGGATCACAGGTGTGCACTTTAGACTTCATCCTTTCTGAATTCCTCCAGATTCTTTGAGTTGTTCAATTATATTATGCACTGTAGGAAAATCACTATGCAAATCCCTCCCAATCTTCCCTTGAGATATAATGTTTGTAAACATTTCAATCATTTTCTTTCTTCTGGTTTTCTTTGCTACTCAAAGACTCAGCCTTTCATGGACATTGCTTGTGTACCAAACCGTGATTGCAATCACCTGCTGACATCACCTGTTGGAAATCATGTCTTTATTTGCTTCTTTTTTTGGAGTGGGGGTTCCTGAAATGCAGGAGTGTTTATTAACAAATGGAATGGATTTGACCGGCCAAAATGTGACATTTCTTGGGTGTACTTTCTGCAATGAAATAAAATGGTTTATTGTTGAGATTAAATTAACTGTGTTTGTTAATTCATTTACTTGTTCAGTTTCACACCTGCTTTTCAAAAATAGAAAATGGAGAAACATGCAAAGTCTACACAGGCATTTATGATAGCTCTGTCAGGGAAGACTTTTAGGATCTTTATCTGCCATAGAGTGGAAGTAACTTTCCAACGAACACAAACAAAACTTCAAATGAAATTGAGGAGATTTCTATATGATTTCTACATGAGATGACTTGTTGACTTGTTGCGCCTTCATCAGTGGATTAAGACTAGATGTTCCTCGCTTTATCCACCTACTGCTCTTCTAATCTGTTTACTCCTCTCACTGCTTCCTGTTCCCCTTGAGTCCCTTTACCAACTTTGGTCCTTGTGCACATTCTTTCTAATGTGAGTGCTACCCATCATTCCTCATAGCCCATGTAGAGGGCTTCCCCCTCCCCTAACACATTACCCCTTCCACCCCCAAAAATGAAAAAGCTTTTACTCATTAGTGGGTGACCTTTGGCTTCCAGGCCACATTTTAAGAGGTTCTACTTGACTCCTGACATTCCCGTCAGCAATCTAAATGTGTGTTCAGTGCAGGCATATGGGGAATATTGATGGGGCTAGATGTGCCTCTGACAGCTGCCTGACATGAGACAGACAGGTTCATTACCCCCACAGTGGCCCAGGACCTTACATGCACAATCTCCTCCAGTGGTCAAGCACACATACATGTGCACACATTTACGCAGAAATGGTCAACGCTTTATCTGTAAGCCCATTTACGCTTTGTCTTTTCCTGCGTTCTGTATCTGGATCATATCATGGTAGGACTAACCACCTACAAGTACAATCCTAAATAAGAAAAAAAAAAGGTTTAGACAATATGAAAGTGTGCTTTACATTTACTTTAAGATTATTTCATTGCAGACAGTATGAATTCTAGATATTTCAAGTTACTGTATTCTTGGTCATCTTAAGTTTATTTTAGTTTGGAGCTCATTCATTTCATTACAATTTACAACTAGTAATTAGGTTAAAAAAATTAATTGCCATTGTCATTTTCTTGTCATTTCAAACAAGTTATAGCAACATGTGATTGTAATCATGATTTGTTACACAAGTAGTAGCTTCGAAAGTGTTTGAGGAACCAAAGTGGGTAGTTTGTGAACAAATATGAAACACTATTCTTGAAAAAGGACTGGAAATGCTGTAAATATTTCTCAATCTACAGAACATAATATTGTTAAATGTTTCAAGGAATCTGGAAGAATTTCAGTACATAAAGTGCAAAGGCACAAGCCTGAACTGAAGACCCATGATCTTCAAACCCTCAGACGGCACTGCATCAAGAATCGTCATTCATCAATATCTAATATAATCACAGTGGCTAGGGATTAAATCAAGCACTACAATACGGAGTTAGAGTCACAAATGCTAAAAATGCACAACATTCATTCCGTACGTTAACCATGTTCTGAAACTGTGTTAGATTAATGAATATTCCAGAAGAAATGTGCTACATGTGCTACAGACCAAAGCCCAAATGGACCATTCAGACTTTTATCTGCAGCAAATCCAAAAGTCCATATCAGTATGAGGGATATTTTTGTGTCACACTTTTGGGCCCTTTAATACCAATTGTGAGTTGTTTAAATGTCTGAATTTCAGTAGTTAAATGGCACCTGCGGGGCATCAAATGTATATAAAGTACTAACACGTGAGCATTTGTTCTAATTTAATACTTATTGATTACATTTATTTATTCATTTTAATAGGTGACCTAAGGATTCGGCTATTGGTCTGGACGTAAGTGAAGTAAGTGACACAAGTGGGTGAAGATCAGTCCTGGAGCAACGTTAAGGCCAGCTGACATTTTAAAACATACTGAAATACAGAGAGGAAAGTGCTGACTTTATTGAGCCTGTATGGTACAGGAGCTACAACGAGATTTTGTGTCACCTCATTGAAATTTGTAAATCTTCACTTCATCAGCCATCTTCAGCATTCCTACAGGTGGTGTAAATACAAACCAACAAAGGTCATGGACCAAATGTAGTTCTGGGGGGAAATCTACAGGGCACAGTTCCTTCCATATTAGTCCCTAGAACTATTTGGTGAGAGCGCTTAATGTTTTCGGGTTCCCATACACATACATGAATAGGCCACATACGCAATTTAGAGTCTCTCAAGCCTTTCTCTGTCTTCTTTGCTTGTGTGAGCACCCCATCATCTGCATTTCCAGTGGGTTTATTTTCAGCCCCTGCGTGGTTGTTTAGCATGAAACCTAACCCATCAATAACTATGCTCGGTGCAAAATGGAGACATGTGGTCACCAGACCTACAGACCCCTGCATTCAAGTCTTGGTCGCCCCTCTCCTTTCTTCTTCTCCTTCTCTCCTGCTGTTCCTCTGAAAACACAGCGTCCTACCGCACGAACAATCATGTCTCCACGTATGTATGTGTCAGAGTGTGTGTGTATAAGATGAAACCCCAGAACTTTGATCTTATACTCTTTAGTATTAGCACATCTCCCTCAGAGGTCCTAAAGTGCACTATGGATTTGGTTCATATGGCTATGGCATCTACCATTGGACAGACGAGCTCAGATTAAATGTCTGTGCTGTGACATAAACGAATCAGGAACTCCCTTGAATCTGCTGCCCTCTAGTGGAGATGTGGCTTTGTGTAAATTTATATATACAGTATATAAGCTATTATTGGATTTGTTTAAAAAATATATAAACGTTAAGAAGATGTCAGGTTATACATTCAGGAAAAATTTATGAGGCCGTGAAGGATCATCCCTAGTGCTGCAGGAGTGATCCCTGTTGGCCCTGTGAAGGACTGGCATCCCATGCAGGGCACTCTTACACTTGCATCCTGTGTTGAGAGCACTGGCTCTTCCATTTTCATTGAATACGTACTCATCACATTTATTCATTTATTTATTTGATTCTTTTTTAAACTTTAAGATCTATTAGATCAGTTGCATTTAAAGGGCAATTACAATTCGTCTATAATTTCATTTTTACCTTTGTGTTTTAAATCAAATATAGCATAAGCTAAACAAAGAATGCCAAGAGTATGCACTTAATATGCTGAATGTCACACAGTGAGCATGAATCTGTTTACTCTCAGTATATTTTACATTTAAATGATATTTTAGCTAGGAATATCTCACACAATTATGGGTAGCACGTTCTGGCACCTCGCTTTTAAATGTTTGAATAATGGAGCTTAAAGGAACACAAACTGCATTCCCCGTCTGTCAAACATGCACCACAGTGTTTTTAAGTTAGGGTCCTCTGTCCCGTGCTGATGAGAGCATAATTATAATAAGAAGAAGAAGAACAAGAACAAGAAGAACAAGAAGAACAAGAAGAAGAACAAGAAGAAGAACAAGAAGAAGAAGAATATACAAGCCTGTAGAAAAAAGCTGTTCTAATATGGTTGTGTGCAGTAGCTCAAAATACACAGTGGAGGATGGAAGGTGGAGTTACTGCTTCACCCACCAGTAAACACTTAGCTTTAACTGGCACTGGATAAATTACACTAGCCTCCCAGCCACAGAATTAGAGCTCCCAGAGGTAGTAAGACTCTTACAGTTAAAAAGGGCATATCTAAATGGGATTAGTGCTCTGTGTAAATAAAGTACTTTGGCGTGCACCTCTAAATTCTGTGTGCGCCCCAGTGTGACAAGTAGTCCAGAAACGCATCTGTTATATACAGGTACAGGCTAGTTTGGTTATGTGCAGTAACCCAAAATCCAAAATGTTCATCTGTGATATGTTTTATTTATCATGGATGGTCTAACTTGTCGGAAACTGGCATCCAAAACACAATATATACATGATGTCCATTAATATGAAATTCAACACTTGGATATCATGGCTCAGTGGTAAGAGCCAGCTGCTAGAAACAGCAATTATTGAGGACCCTCGTCTGATTTCCGGAGCATGGGGCTTGAGAGGTGAAGGTCCGGTGGTGCATTTATGCAACCCTGCAAACGAATGGCGCACTATCTATAGGAATCTCTGCTTGCTCCTGGTGAATTCTGAGATAGATTTTAACCCTTGAATTTGACCCTGAACTGGATATGTATAGGTAAAGTGGGATGCTGTGCTTTGCCTTGTTTTAAATACATGGCATGAGCTTTACATTTTGCTTCATTGCTGAATAGAAAGGTCATTTGATGTGAGTCAATCAATCTGTGAGCTAGGTATAGAACAAGACACCAACTTCCCATGGGCCTCATGCCACACTGAAGAGGGCATGCTCACTGACCCACATGTGGCAGAAAGAAAGTTTGAAAGGAAAGACAGGGCGAGAAGACGAGAGAGAGAGAGAGAGAGAGAATAATTATGAGAGTACAGCTGTTAGACCTCAGCTCTAAACAGCAGCCATGCCAGAATGGCGATGATTTCCCTAATTATAAAATCACATGAGCACAGAGGGATCCCTGGCAAGAGCAGATACCAGAACCATGGGTTCAGCAAACACCTGCTTGTTTTGGCCCAGGCGCCTTAGCAAAGTGTGTACGCCGAGAAGGGACTTGCACAAGCTCTCAGCGTGCGGCCGAGGGGCCCAACACTGGGGAGAGAGGGAGGAGGGGGACGCTGAAGCAGCCTTAACCGTCTCTGTGCTGGAACCCAACGCTCTGAGCGAGACAGGGAAGGGGAGTTCAGCATTCTCTCAACAAATGTGACACAAGAAAACACTCCTCCATCCTACAGCAACAAGTCGAGTGTTTGCTTAGAGCGCTCTCCCGTGAAAAGGGAATTAGAATGTCAGGTCATATCCCACTTAGTATTTCAAATGCAGCAGCTCGTCCCTTGGCCGCGGATGGTCAAGTTCTGCACATTTGTGAGTCTGTGTGAATGTTACAGCTTATACATTCTTGACACCACATGATTTCTTTGGCCGTGGGAACCTTAAAGGTTATTTAAAAGTCTGATGGAATAGTACTGAGGAAACAGTACTCGGTAATCGTTAGATTGTAAAGTGTGAACCGGAGGAGCTAATTGCAGGGCCACACATTGTGTAAAGACGTATGCAAATCATTATATATACTATATACCTTGGGGTAAAAAAAAGTTATGAGACACCTACACATTACACCTACAGGAGGGGCTGTACGGGGGCTCGGTGGGTAGCACCGTCGCCTCACAGCAAGAAGGTCCTGTATGTCTTCCCCATGTCTGTGTGGGTTAGATCCAGGTGCTCTGGTTTCCTCCCACAGTCCAAAGACATGAGTGTTAGGTTAAGTGATCATTCTAAATTGGCATTGACTTGTATGTGCATATATAACTAGTTAATATATAATATGCCAACTTGTGTGTGTTGCTGAAATGGCCACTGATGCCGATAGTGATGTTAAGGAAAAACCTAATAAATAAATACATGCCCAAATCAGAAATAGTCAGGATCGTATAGGAAATGAAAATGTAAAAAAATGCAGTGTTCCTTACATTTATTTTGACTTTTATTTAATTTCAGACAGTATGAATACAGGACTTTTTGTGAACACCCATTCCTGCATTTCAGACCTGCAATACATTCCAAAAAAAGTTGGCACATGGGGCAATTAAGGGTTAATGTGATTTCAAACAGGTGATGTGAACAATGATTGCAATCATTTGGTGATTTGGTACAAAAGCAGCAACTGATAAAGACTTTCTCCAGCTTGTCAATAACTTATTAATTATCTTATCTGCTTAAGAGGAGTTTCAGTGTTTAAAGAGCAAGAGCGAGACATAACATCCGAACCCCCAGACTGGCCTATATCGAGAATCATCATTCATCAACAGCCGATAGAGCCACATGATCAGGTGAGTTAGGAGTTATCCCCTGAATCAATCCCTTAATTACATAATATATCCATTGCTGCAAAAGTTAAATAACTTCTGCTTTCTGCGATATGGTTGTATAGCCAACCAACAGTAAGGTGTTAATACTCTGGGATTATTACAAGATAAATCAAGGATTATTCAGATTATTCAGTCCCTGTGGCAGATCATTGTTACTTCAGATATCCACTATCTGGTTGAAATACCAAATGATTTCACTTGCTGAGTAAAACAGTAATTGTTTTTCTTGGTTTTTTTTTGCAGCATGTGTTTGTCCTATTGGCCTGTTTGTGATCCTGAATGGCATCTTAAAAGTTTCAAGATGCAGAAAGGCTTTCAAAGTAAAACCGTGTCTGACCATGGTAAATAATTTTACCACACACTTTCCATTCCCACCGAGCCCGCCTGCATGTGTGATGCACAGATTTCAGTCACAGCATACAAACTCAGAAATGCATTACATACAATGTACAACGACAGATGTCTCAGCCATAAGTGTATTTCGCATATGTTTTCTGTTTACAATGTTCTTCAGAAGTTGGGAGTGCATTGATAGTGTGATGTCTAGAGCTGTACACAAAGGCTGGAATTCTTTAAGTTTCTGAACGCTCCCTTTTTCAGTACTGCCATTCTTTTTTTCTTCTTTTTTTGTTTCAAGTCTGGGTTACATTTAATGTGACTCTGGGTTTTTCTTTTTAATAAACAAATGCCCTTGTGTTACTTCTTTAATACTTAACTGACAGCAGTCTGATTTGATGAGGCCCCAGCAGTGCACTGAAATATAGCATGTACCAGTGTTTATACTTGTTGCCAAAGCCGACTGTGTCTCATTGAAGATTGCATTGTTTTGCAAGCAAAGATGGCACTCCTAAACAAAACGTAAGTAGAGCCTGATGCACTGTGAAAAACACATTCAACAACTCAGGATGAAAGAAGTTCCCACTACAAAAGGAATGCAAAAGATATAAATGGAATCCAAAGAGTTAAAGACATCTGCCAACATCTGTAGTTGCGTGGCTAGCTTGTAATTGTGAGGCCCAACCAGTGAGAAGCTTGTTGGGGGAGGTGGGACGGGGGCTGGCAGGCAGCATAATTCAGCCAAGTGTTCACGGAGTTGCTTTCCGGCCCGGCATGTGGAGTCAATGATGGCGTCCGAGGCGTGCTGCGTTCCTATGAAATATTAAATCTGGTCCTGGCCTCAGAGCAGGGACAGACCACCTCCGAGTAATTGTGGCGTGCGGTGAGCAAGTGATCAGATGTCCCATTGCACATCCAAGCACCCACAAATGTGTACATACACACATAATCCCAAACTACATTGAATATACACACAGATCTGTTTAAGAGACGTCACAGACATTAAACATAAACAGATACTAAACATGCCCTCTGTAAGATTTACATAAATTCACATTACCCATGAAAGGCCTGGGGAGTCTGAAAGGATTTGGAACTAAAAAGGATTTGACATGGTTTTGAATCTGAACCGGAGCTTTATATTTACGCCATAAATCAATCGCCATGGATTTTCTTGTTTAGACCAATTATGAGGTATTTGATCGTAACAGCTGTTGATTAATTCGATCCAATTGTTTTAACCATTAAACACTGAAAGTTGGCCCACTGTTGTCTCGCTGATGATGGATGGGTAGAGATACACTGGTGGTCTAAATCTACGTGTGGAGAGAAGTTGCAGGCTGGATGTACAGCCTCTTCAGCCCGCCCCGAGCCTTTAGATCATATAAACAGTATAACCACACACATCCGTTTGTTTCTGAGCTTGCAACCCACAAAAATCTGTAACAACCTGGGATGTGTAACCCTGTGTGTTCATGTGGCGCTCGAAGAAAAGCGCTACAAAAGATGGTAAAGCTAAGAGGTGTGATATTTTACACAAATGTCAAAGCTGGTCTATAAATTTCTTAACTCTTAGACAGAACATTTTGTGTCTCTTCGCAGTCGTGACCAGGAGGACTGTGGGCATTTGTAAATGACGCATAGATGGTTGACACATTGTGTGGTTTCTCATTTGCCCAGATGTGTGCCTGTTTATGCCCAGTTGCCCACAGCAAGGAGACCACATCTGACATAAGCAGCCCTCAAAAGCCCAGAAGTAGGGGCACTGCACAAGGAGAGCCTCTTACTTACACCTCCGTAATGAGAAATCTGGCCAACAGACTTGTGACCTAGTATTTTACAGAAGGTGGTGGGTATAAATGTAAAAAAAAAAGAGGAGAATAACAATCAGCGGTACTCAAGTAACATGACAACAGCATTGTCAGTTTGAATGTAATGGAAAAGAAGACTGGCAAACAGATTGGATAAGCAGCAACAATTTTGCGGTCTGTGGTGGTGAAGGAGTAACTTAATCCTCTGACAGTAATGACTGTTCAACACACCGGGAAATCTACATGCCTGTTCAATATTTGTGAGCTGGGTAGTGATGGGACTGTGTTTTCAGTAATGGACTACCAACCAGAAGGTCCAGGGTTCAGTCCCGCCTTGGTTAAGATGCCACTGTTGGGTCCTTGAACAAGGGTTTTGTTTCTTGAATTGTATCAAGTCATTTAGCAGACACTCTTACACTCAGTTGTAAGTCTGTATGCCTTATAGTTAGGATAACAGTTTCTTTAGTTTCTGCTAAATGCCTAAATGTAAATGTAGTGACCAAGCAGCAGGAATGAGCTTGCTACTTAGGGTTGCTCATGCCCCATGAGCAAGTGTAATTTGACAGGACAGGATTATTAGTTTGTCAGTCTGGAGGCAGGATTGGAGTAGAGTCACTAGTCCTTCAGTTCGAGAGGAAGCAGGTGACATGGTTTGGAATCCCACAAGAAGATTTTCCAGGCATGTCCCATGTACTGAGGCTCCGGTGCAGACTGAAGACCCTTTGAAGGCATCAAGACCCACAGCTGGCTTGGAGTAGAAATCTGTGGTTGGGATACGGGAGTCTAGACTGACATTCTCAACCCGTAGCCAGCTTGACCCTTAGCAAGAGAGGCAAATGGAAACTGAGACTGAACCCTTAAACAAATAATTTCCCTGTCTGTGTCTCATGTGACTAGTACTATAGGTATGTGCCACTTAATGACCGTGAGATTTTTTTCCCATCGTTGATGAAACAAGACGCTGACTGAAATGGAGGTTTATCCAACATTACCATAGTCATGTAGTCATATGAGTGTACCAATACCATATAGGGACCATACCATATATACCATATATACATAATGGGTCTTTTTTTAAGAAGATTGCTTGCAAACAATACTATATTATTATTATTATTATTATTATTATTATTATTATTATTATTATTATTATTATTATTATTATATTGGACGTGTGGCGTTCTTATTAGAAGAAAGCCAACAGTGCCACCATGTGGACAAATTACAGTAACAGCATAAGCAGCATCGGTGAATTAACATTACGTCATCTGCAGACCACCTGTGTGATAGTCACTGTAGTTCTTTACGGGTGGACCCTGCAAAAAAAAAGTACTGTGAAATTTGACAGTAGAATCATGAAGTGGCCAAATTAGCATCACAATTCATACTATTACTGTGAACTTTATGGTCAAACTGTGAAAGTTCACATTAAAGCTGTCAAGCAATTTAGAGTTTTACTATGAAATTTCACAGTACATTCTTTCCTGGGGAATCGGATCTGGCTCCTGCAGCACATTTCAACAGGGGATTTGGATTCCTTAATAAACCCATAGTCGAGTCTGAATAAATCAGAGTGTATAAAATATTACTGTCTTGTGTCTAGTGGTATGCAATTAAACTTATAAATATAATAACGCATCCACTTAGAGTGAGAAAATAGGATACATCAATGTTTATTTTTAATGTATTTATTTTGTCACATTTAAATCCACTAAAAATTATGGTTTTCATTTCATTTTCATTAGACCTCTAGTTGGTCTACATATTATTATACTTGATTTTATTATTATTATATTTGAATTGTTATGTTTTTAAAATGTGTTCTCTCTGTTAATATTTATTTAGCCCCTGTTTTTACAACTATTATTTTAATCTTAATAGTTAGCTAATATAGTTACATCATCTAAGCCACCCAAGGTTGGGTCCCTTTTTGAGAATGGACCGAAAAAGAGAAGCCCCCCAGTGAGGGCAGTTCTCTGGGTGAATATGCTTTGTGCGCACAGGCTGTGAAAGCCATCACCCCTATTTCTCACCCAATGCATCGATCCAGGTGAGCAGTCACAGGACCCTCCCCTTCTACTAGCAGCTGCACATTATCACTTTATCACTGGTCACATTTTATACTCTTGTAGTCTGTATATATATATATTTATTTTTTTATTATTCTTTTTATTCTTCATTGTTCCATTTTTGTACTATTCTGCCTGAGAGAGGAGTCTACTCTAAATTTCACTGTTTTAACTTTGTTTATAACACTGTTTTCTCAGTGACAATACATATGTTTTATTCTATTCTATTTTATTCTTTGTGTCAGACTGGTTTGCCAACAATAACTCAAATAACCACTCATTACAACCAAGCTATGCAAAAGAGCATGTCCAAATGTATCAAACCTTGAAGCAGAATACAGCTGTGGAAGGATGCCACTCCTGTGAGAACAGGCAACCAAGACCGCACATTAAATGGGTTCACCAAAATTGGACAATAGAAGATTTTTGCTGTGAGATACCATTCAGATCATAGGGTCAGAATCTGGGATATACAAGATGAAAGCATGGATCCATTTAGCCTTTTATTAAAACTTAAAGCTGCTGCTGCTGGTGGAATTGTGCGGGGGTATTTTCTTGGAACACTTTAGCCCCTTGCTATCAACTGGGGAGAGTCGCGTCACGGATGTGCAGCTGACAAATCTGCAGCAAGTGAAGAATTCAGACACCTCTGAAGGCGAAAGGGGGTCCAAGTCAGTGTAACTACTGCAATAAAGTGACCAGTGGGTATATATAATGTATTGTGACAGAATACAGAAAGTTGTATGTTCTGTAAAAATGCAGTTATAAATATTATTTGGCATACATATATACATCTAATGTACGTATACAGTCTGTTTTATAAAATAGTCTTTTAGAAAATATGTTTAGCTTTTTATTTTTTATTTTAAAAGTTTCACTACAGCTTCTATAGAATCACATTCAAAAACATTCACACATTTGTACAGTCTGACATTACATAGGTTTAACAGAATGAATGTTTGAAACATTTTTGGTTGGGTGTTAACTTTAAATGATGCCACAGTTTGGGGAGATTTGCAAGTGAACTTGAATTAATTAATTAATGCATTACATGACTAACCTCCTTTTGAGGAAGAATATTGGTCTATTATTTTTGGATCGCTCATATTGTCTGACAGTTCTCACGTTTATCCTCTTAACTGATTTTAATATTCATCCTATAACATTCCTTCTCTCTGCTGCTGCTTTGGTGGCGGTCAATGTGTCCTTATTTCTCAGTGTGTCAAACTCCACACGCAAACTGGAACTACCAGATGTATTTCTAGCATAAGGATTATAATGCTCTGTCAGTCTAGTTTACCTGTAATCTTAGTCAAAGTGCATGCATGAAAGAGCTTTACATTTTCATGTGGGCTCACTGAGGACTGAGGCTGCCTATATGATAATTCGTGTACTACAGAGTTATACAAATGTTTGGTCTCGCTTGCACAAAATGCATTTATTGCTATATGCCATTATACTAGTACTTCTGTAGTGAAAACAAAAAAAAACTGGATCTGGAACCTAGCCTGGAATTAACTGGGAGCAGCTGTAAGTAGGGACTGGGATAGCCTACTTAGTGTTTAAGATATTGGACAATGGTCCTGGGTTCAGATCCCACCTCTGACCAGCAGCCATCGCCAGCTTTTGTTGTAACGAGTTGTACGAATTTTAAGTTGCTCTGGTCTGCTGATATAATTGTAAATCTAAATGTAAGTAATCGTGTGATCCACTAGATGGCGCTGCAACAGAGCTCGTTTTGGGACTGCAACGGCACAGTGGTTAACGTTAGCTCCAGGCATAAAAGCCCACGTCAGGCCAGCTTGTCTAGCAGAAACAACCATGCAACCTTTAAAGTGAATGAAAACACATTTCCTCTCCATTCTGATGCTTGTTTCGAACTTCATCTTGACCATGTCTGCATGCCTAAATGCACAGAGTGGCTGAGATGTGATTGAATTAAACTTTTATTGCCACATGCATTGTTATGTATGTACAACATACAGCGAAATTCTTTGTGCAAAGCTTCAGGTTGTGATATATACATGAAAAAAGGAAGGAAATAATATAATAATAAAAAATATTAAAACTATCTGCAAAAGCTACTGTAATATTTACAATGGAAGGACAGTAGTGATGTGTGTGTAAAGTAAGTTAACAAGTTTTCGAACAGGAGTACTTAATAAAATGACCAGATGGTGCAGAAATGTGCTAGAAACATGTCTGTCTTCTGAAAATGGAATTTACTGTCACACCACTGACTTTTTCGTCACTTTTTGTTTAACGACGTGTCTAAACTGCCATTGTGTGTGAAAAGAAATTGTAGAATTGTGCAATATGTCCCGTGTATTACGAAATCTATATTTACTATATGAAGTAATGGAACTAGCTATGAAGCCATGACCTTTTGGCTTGTGCGTGCGCGCTCTCGTTGAACCTTATTTGCCTGCGTACTGGCGTCATATACTGTGCACGCGCCTGAAAAGCTCAGTTCGTATACGTAAGAGTGTGAATTACGCACTTGTCATCAGGGCGCGCGCCGGTGGTGGTTGGTTGTTTGGAAACCACTGTGACAGGACGCGAATTTACCCCACCGAGCGGTAAAGAGCTTGTTAGCGGAGGGTAAAGTCGAGAAAGTTCGGTGACAGCGCCTAACGGAGAAGGTTCCGGGGTTACAGCTGCAGTAGGAGGTGGTTGTTTAGGGAGAGAGTGGAAGACTGACCGTTTTTTCCACTATCAGAATGCGACGGTTGTTTAGAGGCTTAGCCGGTTAGCATGGCATGTTTATGTTGCCATTGGTCATTAGGAGCTGTAGCTTTGCGTAGGGTTATGTAAAATGTCCTAGACCGGGTTTCTTCCCTAATTACCAGAAAAAGGTCGGCTCGACAACCAGCAATGAGCAGCTTTACCGAGAAGACAGGGTTCATTAGTCCTCAGAGTCCTGAGAACGGCGCCTCCGCTATCGGGAGCAATGACTGGGACCTCAGTACCGACGTGTTTTCGTGCTGCTATGATGAGACCCTGTCGGAGAGACACCTGGCCATTTTCCGAAGCCGCCAGGACGCTATGGAGCTGCGCCTAGACCAGCCGTACCTCGACGGCACTCAGCAGGACTACAACGAGAACGACGGCAACGTGAGTCCACTAGAGAGCAGAAGGAGACACCGCGCCGCCGTCCCCAGAACCCGCTTTGAGGTCGTGGCGGAACTCGGTCCGGAGGAGGTCCGGTGGTTTTATAGGGAGGACAAGAAAACGTGGAAACCCTTCGTCGGCCACGACTCGCTCCGAATCGAGCTCATGTATCGCAAACTGTGCGAGCTCAACCTCAGCTCGGGCCAAACGGTTCCGGATAATGGAGACGCACCTGAGCACGCGCCGGATGTGTCCACGGAAGAGACCACTACATCGGCCGAGCAAGTGGACCTGGAGATCGGTATCGATGCGGTGTGTGTTCGTGGAGGACTCTACGAGGTGGATGTCAGAGAGAGGGAGTGCTATCCTGTGTATTGGAACCGTAAGGGTTGCTTATTTTGTTGTTCTTAGTCTAATGGGGAAGTGGAAGTGTGAACATGTTATAATGTTGTCTTGTCTCTGTATTGGTCTGACAGGATGCACTTGCATGTGTTCTTGTAGTCTGTAATATCTGGATTTAATGCTTATACACATAACTTTGTTCATATGAACATGAATATTAGTGGGCTATCCTAAAACTGTGTACACAGTGCCCGTGTCTGGCATTATCTCAGCTATACTCAGCCAGCCATGTCAGCAAGTGATGCCCAACCAGGCCACAAGGCACTACCGAGACTGGAAGCCGGGTCCCTACTATGATATACTAGTCTATTAGACTGCCATATCGACCCTGTGCTAAAACCAATATCTTGATCTATATTACATTTACGTCATTTAGCAGCCACCCTTATCCAGAGCACTTACAGTTTTACAATCCAAGCAATCTTGTCTCCAGCTGTGGCAGAGGTGGGATTTGAACCCTGGACCTTCTGGTCCATAGCCCAGTATCTTAACCACCAGGCACCACAGTCATATTATGGTCTTGGCTTGTGAGTAAACATGTTCAAGCCCCATTTTCTAATCAAAAATATGAGTCTCAGCCAAAATCTGAGGCAACATCCTGCAAGCAATTTAATGGCTAATGTCAAAGCTGTGATTTGTACTGGTGCCTTGTTCAGGGAGCATTCTTGTCTGCGCCTTATGTTTCTGGAGGGTCCTCAGAGAAGTTTTACCATCCAGCCCCATACTGATGTTGTCATTTTGTTAGAAAAACTTATAATATTAAAATGTGCTCATAGAGTCATATGATATGCTATTTAAAAATATTTCTATAAGCATGATGCATTTAACCATCACATTACCAGAGGTTCTATAGCATCAGTAATCTCTAGGTTTAGGAGCTTTGCTGCACTGACATACTGACTCTTGAGATTAGTGGCTAAGAGATTAGGGGAGTGTCCATAAATCCCTATGCAAATGTCTGTACATTATCAATATGTTTTGAGACAGCGGATTTGATGTATTGAAAATGTGGACTAAGTGGACAGAAATGAGTTTGAAGGCAAGTGGATTCATTTCTTTCTGGAGTATTTAAAATCAACATTTAAACAACTTGCTGTACTTGAAAACCAAGTTTGCCATGGAACCACACATTTTTCTCACATGATGGATGGTGTTAAATTATCCTCAGATTCACAAAAGCTTTCTTGTTGCTAGATCAAATTACTATGAGACTCACTTGCTAGTGGTAGAAGAATTAAGCCTCTGTTCAATAAAGGTCACTTAAGAGTGAGCATTTGAGCAACTATCTTGTTTGCAAGTAGACTGTTGAGTGAAATACCTTCAAAGTAACTTTTTTATCGTTGTGTTTTTACATGTCTGTTAAATAATGGCATATGTATTTTTTCTCTGTACAGAGCAGGACCACATCCCTGTAATGAGGGGACAGTGGTTTATAGATGGCACATGGATGCCAATGGAAGAAGAAGAGGGTGACCTTATAGAAAAAGAGCACCTGACCTGCTTCCGAGGCCAACAGATGCAGGACACATTTGAAAACGATGTGGTGGCCAAGACGGTGGATAGCAAAGATGGTAAGCATGTGTCTGGACAATAGAGGGAATTATGAGGTAATTATTTGTGAGTAGGAGAAAGAGGGCAATCCCTTGTGTGAATGAGAGAGAAAATACTAGACTGTTCTGTCTGACAATAATACTAGAATCATAATAGAACCAGTATTGTTTGTGTCAGTTGAATTTGTTTGTATCTCGTCCTTTTGCTGGGTTAAATTAAATGATCAGTAAGTGAGAACATGTATGATAGTCCAAGCAGTCTTTGAGGGGGAAGGGGTTGCTGCATAAAGCACTTTAAATCTTTTAAAATCAATTTAAATCTTCATCTGGTCGTGTCTTTAGCTACAGGTACATGATGATTTACTTTATATATATATATATCTCATAGAGTAGGCTATGTTAAATCAAGTTATTTTACATTATATTTGTTTTAAACATGACCGCTATCGCCACATAAAACCTAACATATAACTTTTTTATTGTTAAGTATTTACTATATCACATAATTGATTGAACATTGTATTAATCGTATTGTATTGTGCAACCACGGCTCTTCCTCACCTCGTGTCCTATCACTCTCTTCAAACGGCTTCCTATGTCATACACTGCAGACTTCCTCATTGGAGTGCGCAACAGTTCTGCATATACACACTACGGCAAATTCGAAATTTAACATTCAAAATTCAGCCAATGTGTGTTTATATCTATAATTTGATTCCCAGCATAAAGTCGATATATTGTAAACAGTTAGGTACCTGTATGTAATAAATAAATGACTGACGTTAAGGCTGATTAACGCAGGATAATGTAGAAGAAAGCGTACACCAACAACAACCATCTTTCCACTGACTCAGTTCATAAACTATTTCTTACCATTGTCATCTGTCATCTGTTTTACTATTGTTAAACCATAAGGTGGTTAAAGTAAAAATATCACTAACCACAAATGAAAAGGGATCTTTCTTCTGTAATGCAGCTACAGGCTGTTTTAAGTGCTGTAACACAAAGAGAAATAAGAACAAATAGCAATAAGATTTCAGACACAAGAGTGCAACAGAAGAACACTGATCAGCAGTTAAAAAAAGAACCTAAACACGTCTCAGTGAGGATGGACAAAGAGTAACGAGAAAACCAAAATAAAGCTAATGGATGGACTCTCGAGAATTGCAAATGATCAACGCAAAGGAAAATTGTGTCGCAGACACTATACTGATACTGAATACACACAGGTACCATTCAGTACTAGATCAGTGTGGTCCACATGTGCACTACGTTCGAATAAGTCTTTGATGTAGCGAATGGAATGATGCGTTGTTAGTGATGATTTACTGCTACAATGCACACAGTGAAACCAGTTTGAAAGGCCACCCTGCTGCCCTAAAGAGATTTTAGAGATTGCTCCGCCGTACTGCCTAAGAACATACTCTGAACTATTCATCTAGAAAGTAAATAAGTTAGTGTGTCCATACATAAATATGGTTAAATGGCTATTATTTCAGACAGAAGTAGAACTTTTTTTTTCTTTTTTTGTGCACAAATAATAAGTAGTTTTTTGTGTAGCTCATTGGAACTAGGAGTACATGTAGAAACATGCATTGATTACACCCCCCCACACACACACACACACCCCCCCACCCCTACATTCGCACATATTAGCCTACACAGTATCCATCGTGTCAGTCATGTAAATCATGTATTTAATGAATGTGTAGAAGTACCAAGGGACCTTTTCTGTTAAATCGTGTTCACCTAATTACATGGAAGTAATTGCTTTTGGTGTCGGTAGACTTAATCACACTGAACAGTTTCATTGGGACTATCATGGAACTATAGGGCTTCTCTTTAAACAGTTTTGAACTCTTGGTCTACACTGAATGTCTGAGCAATGTTGTTCACTTGTTGACTGGCAGATTTTTCTAGCATGGAGGCAAAGCGGTGTCATGACCTTATTAGGTGTGCTTCAAAACAAAACGCAGACCGAATGCAAATTAAGTTCCAAGCAGATCTTTCAAGAATCTGGGTGTGGTTTTTGGGTTTGAGGCTTTCTGCAGTTGAACTAAGTGGATCCGTGGTGATGGAATTCCAGCTTTGGTGGGATTAATCTTCGCTGCCAAAAGTTGAGAGCGCCGTTATTTTCTCAGTAGATTACAAACGCTCATACATGGATTTCAATTCCTGTTATGTAATTTACATACATTTACACTCCCATGAAGTGCAGTTTCATGGAACCAAGTTTTCTTGGTAAATATTACTATGTAATAGTGGTGGACAAAAGGTGATTTATAACCTATGTTTTTTTTGTTTTTAAATAATTTTTTTATGTGATATAAAATCAGCAGCTTAAAACAAAAAAAATCAGCAAGCTAAACTTTGGTTGATTTAGTGAGTTAATATAATGTCCTTCCAAATATAAAGGTGTTAGGGCATTCTGTTTTTCCATCTGCTAGATTTCTTGTTATATGTAGACACTTTACTAAAGCATTTAGCCAAACCTTTCTGAATATAAGGTAACTCTGAATATAAGATTTTCTCTCAACACCCAACACTATCACTACTGAATTAGGCACTCATCTTTTGGATTTTATAATACTGCTTAGCATGATTCATTTGAAGATGATTACCTCCACCTGCAACCGTTGAGCAACAAATTTACAGAAATCCAGAAAACAAGAATATTCAAATAGTAAGGTTTGGCTGAATTAAAATACCATTTGCTATAACCATAATGTAAAATTACATATAGCATGGTACAATGTTGCCCTTCCCTACATGTAACACGTCCTAATGTTTACTATGAACTGTCTTTATATAATATATACATAGATTAACACTTTTAAATGACTGGTGGTAAATGACTCTGTTCTGTAAATTATACTCAATACATATCTTGCATCTATTAATCAAAACCCATCGTCATATGGTGCAGTAGTCTGTTGGAGGAGTTACTCTCTTGAGTGTCTGTCTGTGTATCAGAATTGTACTGAAGTGATATTGACTATTCCTGGCAGGCTGCTAAATTGCCCAGCGGTCTCAGTCTCTCTGCCACTCTGACTGTTTGTTCCTCCATGCTGAGAGCAGCACTGTTGTTTGCAAGCTCCAATTATTTATTGAAAACCTTGTTCTAATGGATAACCTCAGGTTTCAGAAAAGTTCTGATTCACAATTATCAGTGTTGAAGTGGTGCATTGTTATCAACACACTGTGCAAATTGTTTCTACTCCTTGCTTCTTTGCATGTTAATCTTAATTTAAAGGCTGAGAAATAACACATTAGTTTGTCTTGTTTGAATGATTTAATAAATATCCTGGCATTACTCCAGCTATCTGTCCACTTATTATACGGTCAAATACTGAACAAACGCTTTAAAACTGAAAGCCAGGTATAGCATGAGCTTCTGATCGGACAGGTTATGTACATTTTCTTCTTATTATTATTTTTTTAAACAAATATACGTTGAATTATCCTATGTGAGGAGACGTGAGTGGGTGTGTATGTTTGTGTGAAAGACAAATCAATTAAAAAACATACAGCAAGGGATTGCTCTCTTGAAGAATATCTAAATCTGGTTTACTGAGCTATCATTCTCCTTTTGAGTGAAAAATTAGTACTGTTGATGTTAATGACCGAGCAAATAATTACTGTCACTAGTTGATGTTGGTGAAGACTCTGAACAATGAAAATGTGAAATGTGTTTAAAAATCATAAGGTAACTACATCATTAGATGCTTTTATTTGAATACTTTCATCCTCTTCATATCATCAGAAGTACTGTTTCCTGTTTAATGTGGGTTTTTTTCTGTGTACCATTGTTAAATGTTTACCATTGTCTCAATATGAAGGTAACCTCACTTTAAAGGTACAGTATTCCTTGGAACAAAACCAGGAACACGTACAACATAATGATGCTTGTACATAATTATCGTAACACGACTATTAAAAAGTAAGTTAATTTGCGGGGTTGAGAGTATATAGCTTGTGACTATTTGTCACTATGATGACCACTTACTATTTATGGTTTGTTAGTTCTCTCCCACATCCCCCCTTTCTACCTCACCTTTTTGTTCAAATGGAGAGGATATCCGACGAGTGCTAAATCCCTCAAGCGAAAGCGTTGCCAAGGTACTGTAAATTCCAGTATTTTTTTGTCTTCAACTCCCTTTGGATCTTATCTTTGGACTTTCTCCTTTGCCCTTTAGGTGAGCCCTCCCTGATAGCTTTTAGAACAAGGCCTAGATAAACAAATTATATTTTCTGTGTATATTTATTATATTAATTCATCCAGGAGTTTGCTGGTCTTCTGACAAAAGTGACTAGCTTGATAGTTTTCTCATTGGATGTATTCTCATTTTTACAGCCTGTAATTATCCATTAAACCTCCAAATTCACTGTTGGTTCCCAAAAAAATCTGGCCTTGTTCTTCTTTTGTTTTAGACCTAAGATGTAATTCTTTTGCTGTAGTAAGTTTAGCCATTCCTCTGAATAATGTTTGAGTGTGCTTGTTGGCAACTCTCTCTTGGGTTTATGAGGAAGCCCTGATGCTCTGTTCACATCATACCATTTTTATATTTTGGTACTCCTGGTGGAGGCACCATGGTAAATGCTGTCATTTATCTACCAGATGGCATTATGAATTTGAATCCTACCATAATCTGGCCTTCATTTTGGAAGTCATGAAAATGACTTTTAGGGCCCCTTAACCCAATGCTCTTCTGCACTGTAATATACAGCCATATATTTTACACACTGGCAATTTAGCCTTTTGCTGTCCCTACCAAACCGTCTAATGCACTAACACCCTGTTCAGGCTATACAGTCCTGCTCACCATTATTGGCACCCATGAAGTTTAAGTACATGATGTAGAATATCTCCTGGAATTTTTTTCTATAGAGAGCTTGTATTTGATACAAAAGAGCAAATGATAAACAACATGTAAAACAACAGGAGAGAAAAAATAGAAAAACCTAAAGCTTGCTGTGGCACTGGTATTGCCACCCTTTACAGTAAATCAGTATGGAAACACATTTTGACTCACTTGTGCTAAATCACAAATGAGAATCACCTGTGATAAATTGTCAGTGCCCATGTGACATTACTTACCCAATGAATGAGGACATCAAAAGTGCTATTATTAGCAAACACAAGATCTCCAAAGGGTATACGACCATCTCCAAAGATCTTGGTATCACTGTTTCAACAGTGCACAATGTTATTAAGACGTTTGCCAAGCATGGAACAGTCAAAAACCTACCTGGAAGTGGAGGGAAGAGGAAAATTGATGTCTTCAAAGGTTGGTGCGAATGGTGGAAAAATCAAACATCCAAAGACCTGAAGGCCAACCTGGAACAGTCTGGGGCTATGGTTTCAACAAGTACCATACGGTGCACACTAAACCAAGCAGAGCTTTATGGACGAAGGCCAAGAAAGACACCATTGCGGAAGAAAAGATATAAAACGGAACAACTTAGCTTTGCCAAGGAGTATCTGGACAAACCACAATCCTTCTGGGAAAATGTTCTGTAGACCGATGAAACAAAATAGAGGTTTTTGGTTATGCACACCAACAGTTTGTTTACAGACGGTGCAATGAAACGTATAAGGCTGTTTTGCTGCATCTGGTACAGGGGGCCTCGTCCTTGTCAGAGGATTCATTAAATCTGAAAATTACCAGGAGATTTTAGAACAAAATGTCCTACCCAGTGTAAGAAAACTTTGAGCCGAAGATCATGGGTCCAAAGACAAAGACCTGAAGCACACATCCAAAAGCACACAGGAATGGTTGAAAAAGAAGAAATTGACTTTTTTTAAATGGCCAGCAATGACCTGATCTTAATCCCATTGAAAATTTATGAGGTGAGCTGAAATTTGCCATTGGGAAAAAGAACCCTGCCACCAACAACCAAATGTTAAGGAGGGGTGCCTTTATTAATGCACATGCCCTTTTTTCTGTTTCTTCTTTACAATGACAACATGTAAGCTGAAAAACGATGTTCTTTGTTATATTACTTTGGACCTTCAATTTAAAAATCCTGATAATATAAATTTCCATTTATTTCTGAAGACATTGTACAGGTTATGCAAAAAATGAAGGGGTACCAATAATGGTGAGCAGGTACTGTACAGGAGCTGTACCTGCCTGCCTGCGAGTTTCAGAATAGGCTCGAGGCCCAACTTGACCCTAATCACATTAAGCAGGGTTAGAAACTTGAAAAACCAGGACTGTGACATTGTACCATGTGAACAAGGTAAAGATAGCATGACCCAGTGTGTTCTAATAGTAAACCAAGCTGTTATGCAAACAACATTAAAGGGTGCAAAAGAGCTTTTCCTTGGTTTAGTAGGGTAATATCATTAGGAGCAAAGTGATATTACTAATTCCTGCACTCTTTGTTGTTGGGGAATTCCTGCTAAACCTTTCAATCCTTTACTTCACTGCTGGATCTCTGTTATGATTTGATCTAATGCTTTTTGTCTAGATTGACCATTTTCGCTGACACCTAACCAGAGTCAAACATGGTAAAGAATACAGGCAAACAGTTTGTATATCTGATATCGCAGATGGTTATATGTATTCTGAAAGCCATTTAGGCATTTTTTTTTTAATCACATGTTTGACCTTGGGGTGCTGTTTTTGTACTAGTAAATGGGATTTGTTTTGCCAATGTTGATCTCTTTACTTGCTTACATCCATTATTCATACATAAGCTGGTAAGGAATAATCAGCATTTTATGCTTGGTATTTCTTTGTGCATCCTGTTTTACACTGTCCTTTGTATTCATTATGTACTGTATGTTCCTGCTAATGTTTCTGATCATGTAATCAAGTGTCTGATCGTTTAGCTGTTTATTTCTAACATAACAGATGCATACATAGTTTAGCAGCAGCATGTATCAGCACTTAGTTTCACATTGCCTCACGTTAATTACAGCAGCAATGGCATCAGGTAAGAACTGCACCAGTGACTGTGTTTACATGCACATGAAATATCAGATTTTCTCCCAGTCAGAGTTTACATGAACTTGATGACTGTGCAAGGTCATAATTTATCAATATTTCTATATATCATTATGCCTGCTGTACAGGTGCTGGTCGTTTCACGTTGGCCCTACTTACAATATTTCAACTTTATGATGGGAATCCAAACATATAAATACACATTAGGCAGAAGCTAAATTCTAAATTTGGAATTTTTCCAAGCAAGCGATATGCAATAGACAGTTCTCTTAAATTATGATGGATTTGGTGGAACCTATCCCCATCATAAATCAGGGAGTACATATAGTTTTTAATTATATGCATTTTAATAAATACACAGTTTGCACAGTTTAACTATTTCATGCACACAGTCACACCTGAATAACCAACACTAGTAGTTCCTAGAAACACTAGGTTTCTGTTGGAGCAGTTTTAAATATATTTTGAATACAAAAATGGGAAAAACATGAATAAAATGTGGACTTACTGTTTTGCATTGGGTGGCATTTCATTTCTGTATTGCTGCATAGGCTTTGGGCATCTTCCTTGCAAGTGCAGGTTCAGAATTGATGCCTCTGCTCCCATCTCCTACTACTGTTTCTGATCTCAGAACGTATAAACTTGCCTTGCCGTCTCCAGGATTTTTCCCTCCATGTACTGTCACACACACACTCGCCTAGGAGACTGGTCTGAAGGAGTGCGTGTGTAAATTATTTTGCGTTTCTGAGAGTAAAAGAAGAATCGGTAGAATTTTGATTGTAGTAATAGACATTGTTTAACTAGCATGAGGATATCGAACACCATGGTCACAAATCACCCATGACACCTGGCATGATATGAGGGTCTGAAAACACTGTAACAAGTACACAGTACAAGGAAACAGTACTGCACTGCAACCCTGGAACATGTATCACACTCATAGTGAAATGATTGTCACAAAGCTAGGCCTTAATGGAGAGACACAAAATTCATCTTTATTTTTTTTAACTCCGGGATTATCGTATATGAAGTGAATGTATGTGGTCACGCCAATAAAAACAGAAAGAAGAAGAAAAGCAATAGGACAAAGCGTGAGATGGCAAACTGAAGAGTTTCATGCCGTTTGCTTAGTAATTGTGTGACAAGTTGCACTCCATATTTGGTATATTGTTGTTTAGTCTATTGTAGAATAAACCATGATGCATTAAATATATTTGATATACCTCAGAACTTCGGAATGGGTAAACCTCTTCACTAGATTTGGAAATCAAACGGTATATTCGAATACAATTTCAAATTCAAACAGGCGCACCCTGAATTAAACACTCAGTGGTGAGGTGATCTATGATGTAACAGTCCAGTTGGGGGTGGTAATGCAACAATGTTGTATGCCAATCACCAGAAACCTCAAAAGAATAAGAACAACAACTATGGCACAATCATAGGTATGGTATAGTATAGTATAGTATAGTATAGTATAGTATAGTATAGTATAGTATAGTATAGTATAGTATGTACATCAGTCTATAGGTGAATTTTCAAACATTTAGTCTCGGTGCCTCTGTAACAGTGCTTTTAATTATTTTTTTTACGTACAAACATAAAAAAACAGTAATTTGTGGGTTGGGAACGGATTCAATCTAATTCCATTCCAGCAAATTGTAGTTCTGGCATTCTGGAAGCAATTAAGTTTAAATTCAGAGCTGTCTCTATTGCTCTGAAATGTACATGTCCTTTACCATCCTTTTCCATGACATTTATATGTAAACACAGTTAAAACACTGACAAGATGGCATTGTTTGGCACCATGATGACCTACAGGCCCAAACTGATTCACTGTTTTCTCCAGCAAGCCATGCAGAATAGTAATAAGGGTCAAGTGTTGATCAAAGCATACTGAATGTGTGATCTTTAATGGTTGCAACGTCATTACAAGGCAAACCGGATCAATTATTCTGTCTTCTGTTTTTGTAGTGCAATTGCTTTCACTGTTAGTTTGTTGGGATAAATGTAGGATGTCAGAGTATGTTTACTTTGTTTGTGTGCAAGCCTTATGTATTGACACAGAAACCAAAACATCTGCTCTTGCAATGTTTGTCCTGAGCTTGAGTGACCATGTTTAATTTCAGTAAACTGACTCAGCATGTTTGTTGCCTGGTGACTGCTTTTCATGGTAAGATGAGGAGGAAGACTCCGTTTATAATCTCCCCAAACCTCACCGATGTTTAACTCATTCAGCATTATTTATTATTCATGCTTCTGAGTTTTCTGTTTCGGTTCCCCTCGTGATATTTAAGTTTCTTCTCAGCCCATTGCTGCTACAAGAATGACCCATGCAGTTTTTGTTAGCCTTGAGTTCCAGACAACTAATCACTGAATCATTACCTCACACTGAAGGATGTAAAAGGCAAGGCAGACATTTAAATAGGCATTTAAAGTGGCTTTCCAGTACGTAACTGTATTGTTTACGCCTCCCTTGCAGGACTTAATATGCCTGTAATGCCTGTAAATATATGTAGTTTTCAGGTAGGTGGCACTTGTCAAATTGATTATCTACATGAAGGGATTGGAGAAATAAATTAAACAAAACATTGCCTCAAACATCACACTTTCTCTGCTTGTTTGTCAGTTTCCCCAGGTAAACGATGCGTACATACCCAAGGATCCAGAAGTAAAAGAAAATGTAACGCATCTGACCATCTTACTTAGTTCGGAACCCAGTTTTGACACTTGCTAATCTGTTGCTGTACCATGATGATCATTGTCATTCATTATGATTGATTTGAATGTGTTGGCTCATTGGTGTATATTCATTCTTTATAAGAATAATATTGTAAAATCCAGTTTGCTCATCTTTTTTTGTAGTCCTTACGGGAGATTTGATCTGGAGTTACAAGGCTAAGTTGCCATAATGTAATAATTTATCAGAATATATTGTTGTTGTAGTTTATTACATGTTAAAGACAAGCCAACATCTTTCAAGCTGACTGTAGACTCCTCTACCAGATCAAACTGGACGACTGTAAGGTCCATAACTGTGACACATTAAAGATTTGTTTCTGTTACTGTCCACACGTGTAGCTGAAAACCCGGTACCTGCCAATAACTGCTTCTATTCTACAGTGTCATACCATTTGTGCTATATTGAGTCTTCATAACAACTGTTGTAGATTTGTATTTAATGTAAAATGTTTTAATTTTCCCCTTGTCACTTTCTGTTCTCCCCTTTACCCTACTTCTCCCCATGTTACCTTACAGCAATCCATAGCTTGAAGCTAAGCCGTAGCCATGTTGATTGGCACAGTGTTGACGAGGTGTACCTGTACAGCGATGCCACCACCTCCAAAATTGCTCGTACCGTCACCCAAAAACTTGGCTTCTCTAAAGGTCAGTGTTTACACTTTAGCTTAGCCCTTAACTCAAGAGCAATGGTGTGGTATTAGGCTCTGATATACTCTTCTTTTGAGCGACCACATGGTGAATGTCAGTGTGTAGGCCAGTTTAAATTATGCTCCGGTATTTCCAATTGCCTGAGCAGCACCTGATTATTTTAAATGTCTCCTTCTATGGTGATTCTAGCCTCCAGCAGTGGAACCAGGCTCCATCGGGGCTATGTGGAAGAGGCATCTCTAGAAGATAAACCCCCTCAGACAACCCACATTGTGTTTGTGGTACATGGCATTGGACAGAAGATGGACAAAGATCGAATTATCAAGAACACAGGCATGTAAGTAGTGAGTTCTTGTATGATGTCAGATCTCGACCCATCTAAATATTAATTATCCTCTGGAAGAAAATGGGGTTAGCGCAAGGGCACGTGAAGGGAGTTAGTGGCGGGAATTTTCTCCTTTATTCATTCTGTGTGTATGATACAGTGTCTCTTTAAAATATTCATAAGTAAAACTGACAACGATGAATAAAAACAGTGACCCCAATGGGCAATGTGACCCACTAGCTTGCTGCGGGAGGCTGGGTAGATTACTCACCATCTCCAGGAGTGCATGGGAAACACAGACATGTCAAGAAGGGCAACAATTCAGCCACTTCTCTTTAAGAAGGATTCCAGCTTCTCGCAGTGATCCAAGAGCAATTTGGAGATCACCGATGCTTTTTACAGAATCCTAAAGTCTGTAATCAACTCCAAGCACTAATTAGGCAACAATGAGTTGCCATCATTCAAATAATTACTAATTTTATATATATATAATCAACATATATAATCATCAGCTGTAAGCTCTATATCATATATACAGTTATACATACACACACACACACACACACACATATACACATATATATGTGTGTGTGTGTGTGTGTGTGTGTGTGTATAACTGTATATATGATATAGAGCTTACAGTTGATGATTAGTTAGGTATTATGCAATACCAGGAAGATCTGTATAGTGGTTAAATGCACTAAGAATGTACTGTGTGTGTGTTTATTGTCTGAAAGTCATTATGTGTAAGAATGAAGTTCCTGAAGTCTGATTAAGGTTTATTGCATTGGGTGAGGAGCTTTAATCTGACTTTACGGGTGCTAACACACATGACACTCATGTGGTTATCATAGCCATGTGTTGAGTCTTTTGAGACGCATGCAACCAACAATATCAGATGTCAAAATGAGCACGTCAGGTTACAAGGGCTAATGTCTGGAGATTTAAAATGGTTCCACAGAGCTAATATTTTCACTGTTATGCTGTTGATATCAGTGTGAAATGACACACAGTATCAAAGGAAACACACAGCAATCCGATTAACTTTCTGTGTAATTAAACGTTTTATTACAACATAAAGCATTTTCAATGTTCCCTTTTGGGGTTCTCACTTTTTAATTTGTATTGATTCCTCTTATTTGTCCCTCAATTCCTTAATTAACCGCATTATCTGGTATTTAAACCCCTTATTTGAAACAGTGAAGAAAAAGCCACAAACAAAGATTTGGTTTAATGGAGAGTGCAAATTGCTAGATTGCCCTCAGAAATTCTTTCACGTGCCAAATTCCTCTGTGTGCTCACTACACTATTTCATGTTTTTGAATACCTTTCAATGCTGGTGTTTAGCTATTGACATACCCTCTTTTAAAGATGCTCTTTCTGTGAGCTTACCTTATATTACGTGGGCTATATGAGAGTGCTGAGTTCAAGCGTTTTCTGCAAGCTCAGTTGTTCTCTGATTGTATTATTACTCTCTGGTCTAGCCAGATGTTAGCCTATTTTCTCTCAATTTTGTTCTCTTTTTGTCAAAAAAACAAACTGGACATTTTCAGTGCCTGGAATCTCTAGTTATGACACTGCCTGTGCTGTGCATTACTTTGGGTCCATAATCAGAATGAAGTCCATTTTGTTTGAACTGCCCATTAACTATCATAAGGAAAAGTTGTAATCAAAGGTAATGTACAGCTAAAATATTTGATTACAACGCAAAACGTGGCTCAGTGTATAAAGGTTGTTGCTGCCATGTTGTTAAGTGTTTTGTTGTGATCACAGCTGCACATGCAACCAATCCATTCTATACTTAGTACTTAGTTATGGCATTAAATATTTACGTGTGAGACACTGGCTGATGAGTCAACTTGATTTTCACGTCATATGTTACAAGATCTGCAAGACCTGTCTTATCTCACAACTTGTAGTGACTTGTGTGGAGTCTGATTGTATAGGTCTGTTCATGATTGTTCTCATGTTTGTCTATGAAAAAGCATGTAAAACAGTTTAGATAACCGTGTTGTATCTCTCACTTTGAACACATTCCACTCAAATTTAATATCATCATATACATCTACAGTATTGTGCAAAATGTTAGCTGCTATTGTTTTCTTAATTGGCAATTTGGACCCAAACATGTCAGGCTTGGATTCACCACTAAAATACTCTTTGCCACTCATGTATGCTTTATTTCAGTGTGTGTGTGTGTGTGTGTGTGTGTGTGTGTGTGTGTGTGTGTGTGTGTGTGTGTGTGTGTGTGTGTGTGTGTGTGTTGTAATGTATACTGCTTAAATAAATAAAGGTGGTGAAACTGATTCACAATATTATTTTTGCTTCTTAACCAGACAGGTTGATTTCACAGAAGTATGATTGACTTGGAGTTACTTGGAGTTGTGTTGTTTAAGTGTTCCCTTTTATTTTTTGAGCAGTTTATTACATTATTCATGATTTATCAGAACTGTCTCAGTTACTTACAAGTTCCTACTAAATTACTGCTCAGCAAGTGTCATGTTAGTATTACTATCTGAACAGAAAGGAAATAACTAAATATAAACTACATAAAAGCAATGCATCCTATTTTTAGCAAACTCAGCTGGGGGTTAATTTCAGCAGCTGGGTCTTAGCTCTGAGCAGCAGGAGCTGGAAGAGGTATAGTGTCCTGCAAAAAGTAATATTTTTATTGTAAATGAGCTTTAGCTGATTTAAGTAAAGTCTTGATTGGTTAAGTCCACTTGCTTGAACTGACACTTGTATTTAACTACTATTAAGCAGGTTAGAGGTGAGGTGTTAGCGAGTAACATGGTGTGGTGAATTACATTTTTGCTGTGAAAATTCACAGAACAGTTTGTAACAGCTGTGTAAGGGGCTATCACGTGACTTCCCTGACCACTGAGTGCGGAATGTGGAAAGTAAAGCTTCAGAACAGGCACATTTCTGAGCTAAATAGCTGTAATTTACAATTATCTTATGCTTGAGAACCCTGCAATCAGGTGTACTCAAAAACGGGCCTTTTACCTGAGGATGTTTAGTTGTTTGGTCAGAGTCACAGTTCTATCATTTGTAAACACTTTTAACCACCTGTAGCTGTGCTTTGTATCAGTTCCCTCTTTGTGTTCTACTTTGAAATGATACCTTTGATGATAACATACTTGTTTACCATGAGGAATCCAGTCTATTCTCATAGAATGCCACTTCTCAGAGATGTGAGATTTATCGTCGTCTTTGAACAGAAGACTTGCATACTGTGAAACGTTCAGTAATGCCTCTACGGCTGATATGCCTTGATAGATGTAATTGAAAAGAAAGAAAGAAAGAAAGGATATATCAGTTTTTTTTTCTGGGGTATTGTTGATTATTGTATTTCTTTAGTCTAAAGTAATCAGAAGTTGTTTGAACCCATCTCTCTCAAATGGCGTCATGTCTTTTGTGATATAATTGGTAAAAGCATTTTTCATACCTTGCCATCTGGTGTCTTTTGGTTTTGTTTTGTTTTTGTTTCGCAATGATTTCACTAAAGGTTGCTGAGTATATTTATATGCTGGTGCCTTGGCTGATTTAAGCCTGTTGTAGCCAGCCCACTCCCAAATAACTCATAATCTTCATATATTCCAGTGGGCAGTTTGCAAATGTTGATATATGTGAACTTGTAGTACATGTTTTTGACTTTTTTTGCACAGTGAGTGACTTGATATTGTTAGCTTTCACATACTTTAAACAACAATTAAAATATTACAATAGGCAATGCAGACCCTAGTATATATTACTAATACACCGCTCACAAAATTAGGGGATATTTAAAAAGATATATGAAGCGCTAAAAAAGAAGCATTTGATTTTATTTAATTTAACAACATCATCAGGTAAGCAAATCAAGTCAAAATGTTGTTTGATTACAAAAATGAGATGCAAACATGGTTATCGTGATTCATGGGGGTGAACAGAAGCATGTCAAACTGGATGAGAGTGCCACACATTGACTGTTCAGTAGGTTGACAGCGATGGGGCACGGACAGGATCAGACTGTCCAGCAGTTCTTGTAGGATCCTTTTCATATTAATTTTGAATGTCATTTTTGTGAGCAGTGTATTTGCACAGATATGCCTGGGTTTAGTATAGCTGCAGTTAGGGAGCACATAGAACATGGTGTCTGTTGTTTAGGGGGTTTAGCATCTGCTCTCTGCTTGGAGCTTAGGGTGTTAAGAACTTAAAGTAGACCAATCCAGGCACAGAGCCTGCTCTCTGTGGGGGAAGCTGGATTACTCACGCTCCTGCATACAAGAACAGGATCATTACTGTCATGATTTGTCTTCATGGTTATCTCATCATTTTCTCACCCTTTCTACCCATGCTCTAATACATGTCCCGTAGCCAACACTCCTTTGTGGGACTGTGCCTTAATGTGATTACACATGCCATTGAATATTTGAAAGGATTTCAAGGAATGTCCAGCAGGCTATTTATAATATCAGTATGATTTAATTAAATATGACTTCTACCCAAGGTCATCTACAGTGAACTGAATATGGCATACATTTAGTCTACAGTTCAAACTGTATGAGCATTTGTACAATCATTATTCGTAAAGTATGTTATTACATTGAATGAAAAATTGGGGACATTGTATGGATGTGCCAGAAAGGGAGGTAACGGAGCCAAAACTTGTTACAGTAAATTGTAGCCAATGCAGAACAGCATCCCCCATATAGCCACGTCACGTTTGTATGCGCATGTGGCATCACAGCCTTTTCCGATTTGCATGCCAAAGTAGAGAGTGTGCTAGCTGGTGCAGTAGATGCTAAAATGAATGGTCTTTTAATGCGCTGCGGCATTAATGTGGTACACTTTTATATATTCAAATCAATACCGCCAAGTCAGCAAGTCTCATACACTAAGATTACATAGATAATTGGTTTTTTTATGTTTTGTGAGCTTAGCAATGCCTTGCTTCAAGAGAATATAATTTTTTCTTGTATTCACAAAGGTAATACAAAACACACCTCATGCCTGAATTACTCAATCTCTTACAAGCCTGTGGAGTGTGTCTTGTCTCAAATACATTGTTAAAGTTTTTCTGTAATGGTTTAGAAAAGCTGCTTTGTTTATCCACCATGTCAAGTCAGGTGTGTTTGGCCTGCCTTCATGTCACTGGCACACACAGACTAATCATTGAGAAGGAGCCTCTGTTTCTCACCCTTATGAACTGTGTGTCCATAGGCAACATATTTACTTTACCCTTTCATACCCTACAGTTAAACTAGTGATCAAGGGCGTTAGTTACTTCTACATATGGCATGGCTTCATGGTTGGATACCATATAATGTTTAGGTGCTTCTCTAGTGTGTAACAAACATTGTTGCAGTGTAAGTACACCTTTTTATGATGGCAGCAGTATTGCTGTGGCATCTTGCAGCAGGATAACTTGTCCTGCCCCACTGCAAAAAATGTTCAGGATTTGTTTGAAGAACAGAGTTCAAACTGTTGACTCAGCCTCCAAATTTCCCCAGATCTTAATCTAAATGAGCACCTGTGGAATGTACTGGATAAACCAGTTTGATCCATAGAGACCCACCTCACAAGGATCTGCTGCTAATTTTTTGATACCAGATTCTACAGGACACCTACAGGTCTTGTGGAATTCTTGCCAGAGTGGGTAAGAGCCTTGGTGGCACTAGGTGGACTCACACAATAGTAGGTAGGTAGGTTTCAGTGTTATGGCTGGTCAGTGTACATGGAACTGTAAGTTCTTAAGTTCGTTGTGTTCAGAACAGAAACATTTTGAATAATGTGTGAATCAAGTAACATGACTCATTCCCACATAGAGCTGTTACCATGTTTATTTTTGCTCATTCCTTTTCCACAAATAAAAGTGCTGTCACAGAAACAAATCCTGCTACTGATCATAACTCTTAAGACTGAACTCTAAGTTTGATTTGCAGCGACTACCCTTATAATCAGTGAAGGGGACATAAAAAGGGGTGAGATATTGAATGGTTTGTGTGCAGAAAAATAGGAGGATCAAAACTATCTGAAATATCACTTTGGTATGCTGTGTTCCATGATTGCATATTTAGGCTACGAGAGGCTGCAAGAAAGATGGAGCAGAAACATTTTGCTGAGCACACAGAGGAGCATGTGGAGTTCCTGCCTGTGGAGTGGCGATCCAAACTGGCCCTGGATGGAGGTACTGGTCTTGTACTAGACAGGCAGCCTAAATGTACTGCTCTGGCTCTGGTGTTTGTATATGCTTATATTTTGTGCTTTTTGTTGTTGTTTTTCAAATGAGTGCTAAAAGCACACTGTTTTTCCCGTAGATACAGTCGACTCAATCACACCTGACAAGGTGCGAGGACTGAGAGACTTACTGAACAGCAGTGCCATGGACATCATGTACTACACCAGCCCTCTCTACCGAGACGAGGTAACTTACTGACCCATATTCATGAGGGAAATGCATATAAATGGTGAGATTTCAATGCAGTTGTTGTTCAAACATGTCTGTCAGTTTGTGGCACAGTCCTGTTGGTTCTTTGAGCAAATTATCTTTAACCAGAATGTCTTTAAATGGTCACAGGAACTGTTCAAACCTTTAAACGCCATGTACAGGTGTGCTCAGTTTAACGATCGCATTACATTCTGTGGAACTTGGCCATAGTCACAAAGTCTTTATATGCTAGGACTCCGAAAGTCCAGGGATTATATCCTATGGTTTCCCACCAGTTACCACTGTCAGGCCCTTAACACACAAGTTCTTGGAATGTAAGCTTGTATTGGTTGTAGGTCACTCAAAGAAGTACTCAAAGCCTGTCAAACAAAGAAGTACTACATACAATAGGATAGGCACATACACGTGAACTCTATGTACAGCTTGTTATAAATAAGTAATCTAGTCCAAATGTGAACTAACGAGCAGGCACACTTTTAAAAATGTAATTCTGCCTCTGCTTTGCTAAACAGCTTTGTTTACAGTTACAGCTACATATAAATCAAAACTCAGTACTCAGTTTATTAAGCAAACCTAAAAGTTTGTATAATTATAAATGAGTATTCTGTAAATGTAATACATCTGGGCACATATTTTGTGTTCAGTTTACAAAAATGAATACTACTATACTTGTAATTTCTCATGTATTTGTGGCTGTTTTCTGTAGATCACTAAAGGACTGACGCAGGAACTCAACCGCTTGTACTCTCTGTTTTGCTCTCGGAACCCTGAGTTTGAACAAAAGGGGGGAAAAGTTTCCATAATTTCTCATTCTCTTGGGTGTGTCATTGCGTACGACATCATGACCGGCTGGGACCCCGTGCGCTTTCGCCAGCAGGAGCTACAGGAACCTGAAGATGAGCTTCGCTGGATGAGCAGTAAAGAGCAACATCTGCTGGAACAAGTAGAATACACCAGACAAAGGTGCTGATCCTTCTGTCTGCCTGTCTGTGATCTGTATAGTCTCGTACTAATTTATCTGATCTTTAAACCTGTTTGGCTGAATGATGTTGAAATTTGTGTTCATGTATATCTATATATTCAAAGCCACAAATACGAATGAAGGATAAGGATTCTTTTCATCCTGAAGTAAAAAAAAAAAAATTCAGATTGACAGTATCAATCTGATAATCACCTGGCCATGCATATAGTCCTGCAAAGTACTGTAGGATGGCATAACGTTGTTCTGAATAGTGTAAAAATGAAATGTTTAAAATATATGCCATTTTATAAAGCAACATTTCCAAGAGAATGTGGAAAGAAATAAAAATATACTATATATATATATATATATATTTCCTAACATTCAGCTTCATTAATCTTCTTACACCTCTTAGACATAACATTTAAAACTACCTGCTCAATATTGTGTATTGATAAATATGTGCATTATACACTTTTTCTGACATTTTCATTGATATAAGCAGTTTAGTCTTTGTACTAATTTGATTTGCTCTTTGTGTCAGGTTACGAGAACTGGAAGATCAGCTCCATTGCCTGGAATCCACTAAACCTCTAACTCCTCCTGCACTAAAGTTTAAGGTAAGTAATAACATAAACTGGCAGCAGTGATTGAAATTTGCAAGATTAAAGGGATCAGACACCGTATCAGTTTAAAGTGTATATAGTGGACTAGTACTTTGGGTGAGTAAAAACATGACCATATTTGTTCTTTGTTTTTTGTGACATGCATAAACAGTATTGGAATGAACATTTATTATCTGTATTATATTATATTTATTTTTGAGTCCTGCTTTCATTTTGCAGTTGGAGAACTACTTCTGCATGGGCTCCCCTCTGGCTGTGTTCTTGGCATTGCGAGGCATTCGACCAGGTAATCGTGGATACCAGGACCACATCATGCCAAAAAGCATCTGCAAACGCCTTTTCAACATCTTCCACCCCACAGACCCAGTGGTAAGAAAAGATTACTACCTTTTATCATCTTTGATTAACCATAATTTGTTTTGCTCGTGATTCATATTTTTGCTCCCTTTTTGGTAGGCCTATCGACTGGAGCCTCTTATCTTAAAGCACTACAATAATATTGCACCAGTCCAAATACACTGGTGAGTATTTTCAGTCATTTTAGATTGTATTACCTCAGAATTTAATGATATTGGCTTACTTGATTTAATCTACTAGGGGACATCTTAAAAATGTACTCCTGGAAGAATACATGTTCTTGTTTTATTGAAGCTTTTATGTTTAATTAACTTAATCTTCCTTATTCCAAGTGTGTCTACAATAAAGTGGAGCCCTGCTGTTTCATCGGTTTCTCTGCCCGCCCTGACTGTGCATTGTTTGGCAAAGCAGAGTGCCTTTAAAACTCTGGAGTAGTAGCCAAAGTATAGACCGCTGCAGCAAATTTCCATTACACCAAAGGAATACATATAAGCCGGCCTGTCCAAGCTAGTTCCGTGTGTGTCTTGCTTCGTGTTTGGCTCAGCTTGGTTCACTGTCCTGTGCTTTAAGCTGTGAACTGGAGCAACATTTGTCATGATTTGCCTTTTTGTGAGCATTCCTTTTGTGCTTTAAATTCTCACACGTAAGCTTGTATTTATATTTTGCGGTTTATTTTGTTTCATTGCCTTCAAAAACACTTACTTTTCATTCCTTGGTTTATGTTCTCATTACTTTGCAGTTATTTCCCCTCACACTAGAATCCTCAAGCCAAACAGAGGTATCTAAATCATTATTTACTTTGGGGAAAACTCTTCACTTGTGCAGGAGCTCTACTGTGTGCATGTCTGGCTTAATGAATGAATGAGTAAAGTCATGTTCATTTATGTAGTACTTTTTACAATGGAGCATTGTCTCAGAGAAGCTTTACAATATTATATTATCTTAAAAGGCCAATCCCAAATTGAGCAAGCAGTGGACAAGAAAAATTCACTGAATGTAAGGAAGAAACTTTAGGACGATCAAGACTCTAAAAGGGACCCATCCTCGTTGGGTGGTCTAGATATTGTTTGAAATAGTTAAGTTTGTATTATTAGAAGTAAATATTAACAGATAAATAAATTAATGTAGAAGATATGCATGTGGGCAAATATTTTGTCCAATACGCAGAGTCACTTTAGGATATTAAGTCCTCAGCGTGAAATCCTTGTAGGGCTGGAACAGGTACCGAACATCAGCTCAGAGACAAAATAGAAATTGTAGTTCCTTATTGATTAAGAGCACAGAGTTTATTTATAATCACTGATGCCATGTGCAGCGTGAAACTCCAACAGTAACTATAGCAGCATAGATAGAAAGAGGAAAACCAGCCAGGATGGAAGAGATGTTGTGCGGAAAAAATAATGAATTAAACAATTGTATGAGGAACATTACAGGTGCTGACCTGGCCTCCAGATCATTAGAACTCAATTGTATTGAGCATTTGGGGAATGTCCGTGATCAATGGAGGACTCCCCTTGTAACTTACAGGACTGCTACTGACATGGATACCGCATTTTTAGAGGTCTTGTAGAGGGAATGCCTTGACAGTTCAGTCACCACATTAAGGGGACCTGCACAATATTAGACAGCTTATGTTAATACTATGACGGCTTGAAGTAAAATGCAACTTCTCCTTTATTTTCTGGCTTAATTGTAAATGGTATTTATTTACATAGAAGCCAGCTCATTATAAATATAAGTTGCAATTTTTAATACAGGTGTGCACATTACGTTCTGTGAAAAAGGACATTGACTGGATCTTACCGTAGTCAAACAGTGGATTTAGGCTATTATAATCTAAATATAAATGGTATTTTAACAAGAAAACAGCATGCAAACGATAGACACATCTGTCCAAAGTCTAAACTGTTATACACACATTCGATTTTGGAATTTATGTGAAAATACAGTACTGTTATGACTGTGTGTGTGGGGAAAGCTGTAACACTTAAAATGATGGTATGATGGACCTGATACTGATTTTAATCATGGTATTACTAATAGTATATTTATTACTAATACAAAATAACAGCTAGATAAAACAGACTCTGGGCGAATGTGAACCAGTTTATATAGTTATATATGAGAGAGTATTGGGGGACAAACAAAGGAGTACTAGTTACACTGGGACAGGCTACATTCTGTTTACTCTCTAAAAAAACATCAGATGAATCTCTTAGTGTTATTCATTTCCATCCATATGTTTCTTTTTATATTACATCTAGGTGTAACACAACCAACCCTACGACCTATGATGAAATGAAGCCTACATATCTGAACCCAGTAAAAGACTCTGCTTCTGACACAGAGAGTCTTCCCAGCCCAAGCACCTCACCTGTATTGGCACGTAGACACTACGGAGAGTCCATCACCAATCTGGGCAAAGCCAGCATATTGGGTACAATTTCTTTGCCTATATTTTGAGAGCACAAATGCTGTGTAATGTCTGTGTTATATTAAGCCTATTAATGGAGCTTGTCCTTACCACTGTTACCTTAGGTTGTCTCAGTTAATGTTTGTGGACTTATTTGTAAAGCTGCTTTGAGCAAATGCTTCATTGTATAAGCGGTCTACAAATAAATTCAACTGTCATCCAATGTGCAATTTAATGTAAATTTTATCTAACCTAATTTATCTTGTAATAATTTTATAATACCACTGAAACTGCACTGTCTACAGTACACCTGGCTGTATGCACACAAAGCAGAGCTTGTGTTTGTACTTGAATATGGGGTAAACCTGAACTCGACTTCCATCTTGTGGTCATTAATTGAACGTTACTGTCTTCATGTGATTTCTCATTGATGTCAAATTGGACTTACCAGTTCAAACAGTGCCATCTTGTGACGTGTTAGAAGCAAATAAAAACAGAAACACGCTAGAAAACGTCGTCATCAAGCATGTAACTCTGAGAAGAGACTATTTCTTTTGGATGTGGATAGTGTACTATATAACGACTGTAAATAGCATTGATACCAACTGCTGAGTGTTGGAGGTGTTAGTGATTTAGTCTGAACCTTGGTGCTGTTGTGTTCTCGTAGGTGCAGCCAGCATTGGAAAAGGCATCGGCGGAATGTTGTTTTCTCGTTTCTCACGGTCCAGTAGCCAGCCATCAGGAGTAGATTCTGCAGCAGTGGAGACTGACGAGAAGAGCCAGTCTGTGTACGGCCTGTCTAGCCTGTCCCAATCTACCTCAACTATCATCGACACTCCAGGTGTGTTTCACACATAACAATTTAGGTTGTCTTTTTCAGCCCCGGTGTACACCGCATGACTTTCAAAACCAATCAAAACCACTCGTGCTACATGACTGGTGATGACTGAGTTGCATTCAGGCTTATTGTAATCCAACAAGGCTTCCACAATACATAACACTAAATGAAATGGACCATCCAAAAGCAGTCTTTTATGTTACCTCAGGATGCACAAGAAACTTCTTGATACCCGTACATGTGCGTAAAGAGAATAAAGTAGGAGGGTGAAGGTCTCTGGCTGAACGGTCCAAAGTCTAAATGATAAAGCAGATTGCACTGTGTGTAAGCAGTGCCAGTGGTGTTCATAAAGGGGAATGTCACGGCTCCAGCCATACTCCAGAGGTCCCTGGAATCTTCAAAACAAAACATCTTCTAACTCCTGCCTGTGCTCGTGGAGTTGAAGCATTGATGCTATCCGTTGGTGGTTGTCCAGCCAAGCCTCCACAAGGAACCGTGGTCTACAGACCAAAAACCCACTGCAGAGAGTGATAGGGAGAGGGCAGAATTTGCTGCATAATAATAACACTATTAATACACTATAATGCTGAGCAGTGTAATAGTACATAAATAAGCAATTAACATAGAAGTCAGTTATATAAATTAAGTAAAATCTAAGAATTAGAATTCACACAGGCTGTAACATTGAGTCTGTTTATAGCTACAATGTCTAGAGTTGAAAGATTTTTAGTTCCTCCATCATTTACTAAACTATTAAGACTGTTAAAAAATATAGTGCATACATTTTAAAGGGAATGCTTGTTGATCAGATGGCCGTTAAACGAACCTGTTTTTGGAATTAACATGATAAAATTGGTGCAGTTAAGACAAATGTATTGTAGAACGTAACTGCTGTGTTACGATTGGCTGACTTAAAATGTTTTGACTCGATGGGAATCCAGTCATTTGGAATTGTGAATTACAAATTTTGCCAGGCAAGTGGTTCATCGTACACAGTACTCTCCCGTACTCGGCGGAAGTCGGCACTGTGAGACATAGAGAGTGATGAGCAAGAGTGAAAAGCACTGGGAATTGTAGCGAGGAAAAGCCATGACTGCATAATAATCATTTTCACTTTCACTTTATTCAGTAAATTACATGATGTTAATTACTTTATTATGAAGTCAATCAATCAATCAATCAAATTTTATTTATACAGCGCTTTTTACAATGTAGCATTGTCTCAAAGCAGCTTTACAACAGTATATTATCTAAAAAAGGCCAATCCCAGTCTGAGCAAGCCTATGGCGACAGTGGCAAGGAAAAACTCCCTTATTTAGGAGAAAGAAACCTTGAGAGGACCAAGACTCAGATCAATCCTCCATGGGTATCATGGATGCTAACTATAATAATTATATAATTGTACTTAATTAAAATGTAAAATGAGTCGGAGGTAGATTTAAGATAAGAACCACCACACGACTGGACCAGGTACACAACAGTGTAAGTTCTTCTTTTTAAACATTACCTGTGACCAAGTCATGATTATACCTTTGTTAGATTCATTCAGACTTTCCACTCAAATCAGATTTGTATTACTACGTTCACACACTATGTGCTCTTGCTCAGTTGGAACTGTGAGCCTAGATGGGTGAGAAGCTACTTTGAGACTGCTCTCTTGTAAGAAGCATTATAGGTTTGACTTTGACCCTGAACAGGAAACCCCACAGAAACAGGACTGTCTCTATACACGATTGCATGTTTATTTGGTTTATTTAACATCACTGTCAGCATCAGTGGCCATTTAAGCGACGATCTCAAGACTAGTCACATAAGTACACTCGAGTCAATGTCAATTTAACGTAATCAATTAACCTATCACACAATTCTTTGGACTGTTGGAGGAACCCAGAGTAAACCCACACAGACACAGGGAGGACGCCGGCCGCACCACCCTGGGATCGAACCCAGGACCTTCTTGCTGTGAGGCTACCCTGTAATGTTTTGTGTGGAAACGGTTAACAGGTACGTTTATTAACTTCAGTTAACCCAGCTGCCACAATCTCCATTGTAAGTATTAATGCTATAAAGATATATATTTAAATGAAGTCTTTTAAACTAAGGCTACAGATTACTTATAATAATAATAGTAATGGTAATATTGCTAATTGCTATGTTTAATTTTCAAACATGCACGATTGTTATGCAGTTTGATGAGGCAGTGTGGTTATAAAAAAACAATAAGAATTTGCAAGTGAGACGTCTGTTGCTGCAAACACGAATTAGTATACAGCACACAATTTGGAAATGAAATATTTCCCTCATTTTTGTGAGCAGTGTATTTTGAATGAGTTTGTTTCAATGTCCATATCAAAACACTAGAGGGCGAACTTGTTCGATACAGATTATGGCGGCGACTTTATATCAAAATAAAGGGTCCATTAAAGCCCTGTTTAGTTCTTCATTTCGTCTGAATGCTAGTCAAACTTTATATATATTTGAAGCCCCTATACAAAGAAAATTAGATTTAACAGAAACCTGCTAATCCCTTAAACAGGCTAACTAAAGAACCTGCACTACATAGATAAACGGTCAATGGTTCCAGGCTGCAATATTACACACTCTCTCACTCCTTTACTGAGCAGCTGTGAACTGAAACCATACAATACTCCTGGCATGATGACGTTTAAGAATGACTTGCCTCCCTGAACTATTTCTTCCAGGAAGCAATCTAAGAGCATTAAAGAACTATAACCGGCTTCTGACTGTTTCTCTCACATTGAGTTCTCTAGTTAGCACATATGTTGTAGCCTATGTTTACTAGTTAAGGTACTGCACTGTTGAACAGAATCTCGTGGGCTTTGGCTGCCAGCACATCACCCGATTTGGATTACTCTTGGATGGCATTATGTGACATGAAACCAATCCCCCACCATGAGAAGCACTGATACTCTTAAGCCAGTCCCTGGAGAAATCGGGGGTAATCAAGTGGGTACACCCACTGACTGGAAACCATTTGGACTTTATAAACATTGACACTGAGGAAACTGAGAAAGATGGGCTCTGTAACTAACAGATCTTACCTTGCCAGTGATGGGATCTGAACCAGGGAGCATCAGCATTGGGAATTAGTGCTCTGAATTAGAGATCTGAGGACAGAAAGCATGCGGTGCATGGTGAGATGTTCCTTGTAATCTTAGCATTTCTGTCAGTCCCAGATGGCATTTCCTGTAGGTCTGTTTCCTGGCACCGGTATGCCTAATTGTTGGTAGCTGGCACCGTGTCCAGTAGTTGGTTCCAGATGGCATTTCCTGGAGGTTGAGGCTTCTGGCACCTGCATACAAGGCCAGGTTTAGGCAACAAGACAATTTCCATCAGGGAAATAATGCTTGAACTTGAACTATGCCAGAAATCACCTCAATGCTCTTCAGGATGTGGCTTGGCTCTGTGTGTATCACGCGACACAAATCAAGGATGATTCCAAGCTACAAGCACATACATATATGTATATCTTATTTCAGTCTTCTCCATTGTCATGGTTTATGGTTTTGTCAAGTTTTGTGCACAAGTCTATAAACAACCACTGTCAAGTCAATCAACTTATCAGATGACATCAAATTTTTCAAAATCTACTGCATTGCTCTCCCATCTGAGGCGGAGCATCTGTAGGCTACTTCATCATTGTTTTTGTCAAAGTGTGGTGCAAAGTACAAACTTAAAGTAATTGGTGTGATGTCCCACGACAGTTGAGTGAACAGCCACGGACCGGTGGTGCTCCAGCGGTTAGAGAAACGGGAATTCGGGATTCCAAACATGTGGGTTGCTCATGAAGTCCAGCAGACAGTTGCAGATTGAAAAGAGAGTTTGTTGACCAGTCCGTGAACTAATGTCCGTGTTCTCAGAAGACAGGTGTTGAGGGAACATATGACATTGTTAGTGAAGATTATTTATGAGTAAGTGAGATGGAAGCCTTAGTATAAGCCACTGTGAGTTGGGGTAAATGCTGTTAAGTGGTAGTTTGTAAAGCATTGGTGATGATTAGAGCAGATTTAAAGCAGTTGGGGACAGAATGAGATTACGTAGACGTCTAAGCAGGAATGTAGAAGTTTTTTTCAGTGTCCATCAGTGGCAGCTGTTGGTCTTTCAAATATTGCAAGCTCATTGTCAGCATGCAGAAAATTTGTCAATTTATTCATTTGAAAATTCTGTCCTCCGTTCCTTTTCAGGTAAATAGTCTGTGATCCTATCGTACCACGTAGGCATCTTTTCCAGGGACTTGACCAGTGTCCTCTCGAAGGCTGCTTAGACTTGAGCCTTGAAGCTTCTTTCTTCACCTGCAGATGTAGATCCAATTGATGCCACTAACGATAACAGTTTGTACAGGTGAGGCATTGCACTGTCCAACAACAAACCACAAAACAAATCACAATGGGATTCAGCCTGACTGATCCCCCAAATCATAATGCAAAGCCGAGGCCAACCTGCAGCTCCTTTCACCCCCAGAGACACTGAGCGTGTGGGGGCAGGACAAAATTGTGCCATTTATCCAATGACCGTCAAGGTAAAAAAACAAAAAAAACTAAACCGATCCATGCAGTCCCATTGAAGTGTACGGATACCCAGCTTCTACATTCAGGTGCATTAACCATAGACTGTAAAAGAAAATGATTTCGTGAAATCAATGGCATTGACGCTACAGGAATGTATGAAACGTTAACAAAATCGAGTCGGTTAATTTGTGTAGCTGATTCTGAACGAACCCGTCTTGGAGATGAATTTTTAGAGCATTTGTTGTACAATGAAATGTTAGCACAATTCTACATATTTAACCATTTAATTTTTGACATTTTAGTCTTAGAGAAATCGTGGCTGGTGTCCATGTGCTCTACACTGCTGCATGAAATATTTTGAGGAGTCGTGGAAAAACCCTCCCTTTGTATTGAAGTATGGGATGGTTTAAATATCTTCAACTGCCTTCGAGTGTGTGTGTGTGAGAGAGAGAGAGAGAGAGAGAGAGAGAGAGAGAGAGAGAGATAGATAGATAAAGAGTATGAGTGTGAGATAGTGTGAGTATGAGTGTGACAGAGTGTGTGTGTGTGTGAGAGAGAGAGAGAGAGAGAGAGAGTCTGTGTGGTGTGTGTGTGAGAGAAAGAGAGAGAGAGAGAGAGAGAGTCTGTG
>JAUZST010000816.1:0-12498 GCA_034779995.1 Parotocinclus haroldoi
TATATAGATCTGCGAAACGAGCAATAAAAAAAGTCTGGCCTTACTTAAGGATAAAATAAATAATTTTAATGTATTGTTTCTAGATGCAGAATCATTTGTAAAGAAGTGCAATGCCAAGCAGTTGAAGGACATGGAGATTAAAGCCTCTCGTTTAGAGCTCACAGATTCAGTTCTGGTACAGGGGGATATGAGCAATATAAGAGAAGACTATCTGAACATGTACTTCAGCAACAAGAAGAGGAGTGGTGGAGGTGACATCAAGTCCTTAATCTGGGTCACCGAAAACAAGAGTGTGGTCATATCCTTTGAAGACTGTCATGGTACTTTTCAGAATATGTCCAAATCATAAATATATTTATGTCCAACTTATCATTTTTTTTATTTTACCAGATCCATATAACCAAAAAAGTTACTCTTACTATTATAATTTTATTACTATTTGGTATTGGGCTTGTCAACTCTTTCAGGGAAGTTATGCAGTGGAGGAACTAATTATTTGATCCCTTGCTGAGTTTTCCCACTTACAAAGATATGAACAGTCTATAATTTTAAGGGTAGGTTTATTTTAACAGTGAGAGATATAATATCTAAAAGAAATTCCAGAAAATTACATAGTTTAAAATATATACATTTATTTGCCGAAAATAAGTATTTGATCTCCTACCAAACATTTAGAGTTCTGGTTCCTACAGACCAGTTACTCGTTACCTGCATTAAAGACAGCTGTCTTAAATTGTCACCTGTATAAAAGACACCTATTCACAGACTCAATTAATCAGTCAGACTCTAATCTAACATGGGCAAGACCAAAGAGCTTTCTAAGGAAGTCAGGGACAAGATCATAGACCTGCACAAATGGGCTACAAAACCATAAGTAAGATGCTGGGTGAGAAGGAGACAACTGTTGGAAAAAAATACAAAATGGCTGTCAGTTGACCTCAATCTGGGGCTCCTTGCAAAATCTCACCATGTGGTATCCCTGATCATGGGGAAGGTGAGAAATCAGCCTAAAAGTACATCGGGGGAATTTGTTAATGATCTTAAGGCAGCTGGGACCACAGTCACCAAGAAAACCATGTGGTAACACATTATTCCATAATGGATACAGTCCTGCAGTGCCCACAAGGTCCCCCTGCTCAAGCAGGCACATGTGCACCTGGATGATTCTGAGAGTGATTGGGAGATGGTGCTGTGGTCGGATGAGACAAAAATGTATTTCTTTGGCATTAACTCAACTCGCCATGTTTGGAGGAAGAGAAATGCTGCATATGACCCAAAGAACACCGTCCCCACTGTCAAGCATGGGGTTGGGAACATTATGTTTTGGGGGTGTTTCTCTGCTAAGGGCACAGGACTACTTCATCAATGGGACAATGGATGGAGCCATGTACCAAGTGACAACCTCCTTTTACCCGCCAGGACATTAAAAAAGGGTCGTGGCTGGGTCTTCCAGCATGACAATGACCAAAAACATTCAGCCAAGGTAACAAAGGAGTGGCTCAAAAAGAAGCACATTAAGTTTTCCATAGAGGGAGCTGAAAGTCTGAGTTGCCAAGCAACAGCATCAAAATCCTAATGATTTAGAGATGATCTGTTAAAATAAAACTACAGTTAAAATGATAGACTTTTCATATCTTTTTTTAAGTGGCCAAACACAAAATCAGCAAGGGATCAAATAATTATTTCCTCCTCTGTAAACATATAAGCTGTGAAGCAGATCAAATGTTTTCTGATTCATCTCTTTCATTTGATCTATACTTACAAGCACACTTAAATGTAGTTTATAATATTAATAATAATAATTTTGTTTTAAATGAAAAATGCTAATATTTCACATATTGCTAATATGTGTTATTTTTTTCTGCAACAGATGCACAAGAAGTGGCAAAGCGGAGTCACAATTTTTGTGGCACAGACCTTAGCATTATGCTGTTTTACACAAGCCTGGGAAAGGCCCTAACTGGTCAGATGACTACTCTGACTGATATAAAAACAAAGGTCACAATCCCTGTTGACGAGAAAGTCTGGAATTTCATTGAAAGAAGAGAAAAGTACCTACATGATCTTCAACAACAACTTAAAAATATCCAGACTAATATCAGTTATGACAATAACATGTCCCCTTGTGAGATGGTCTTGGAGATGGCTGTGAACAAAGAAACTTTAGCTGCAGTACGACTGGGAACAACTTGGAAAGACAAGGCCAAAATTAAAGCACAAACATTCCTCAGCAGGTTCGGTCAAGCCGAGTTGTCAGCAGAAGCAGATGCATGGAAAAGAGTAAAGCATGATTGCTTTGAATTAGTCAACTCTGAAGTTGATCTGACCTATGTAGAAACCAAGTGCAAAATTTCAGTAGTTGGCCTAAAAGAAGTCACCAGCACCCTGTTACACAAGATCAAGCTCCTTCTTAAGGATGCAGTTGCAGAATTGGAAGTAGAACGAAACACTGTTGAAAAAGTGATTCAGTGTGACTCGAAAGAGATGTTTGAGTTGATAACAAAAGCTGTACATAGCAAACTTCCGAATGTGACATTTTTTAAAGATGAAAGTAACCTGACCTTTCACCTGAATGGATTGAGGGACAATGTAAATGCTGCTGAGATGGTCATCCAACAGGCACAGGCCAATGTTGCTTTTCAACAGTTGCGACTCTCAGCATATCAAATTAATTTTCTGAAATCGCTGGACCTCAAGAAATTTGAGCAAAGCCATTTTGTCACAAGCCGCATCCCAGCTTTTTTTTTGAATGATGGGGAACATTTTGGGATCCTTACAGAGAAAGAACAATTCAAGAAAGCTGAAGACAAAGTAAAAAAGGTCCTTAAAGAAGAGATAATCCAACTTACTGATGTAACAGTCATTAACAGTGAAAAGTTTATTAACTTTTTAAGCATTCTTAAAGCTGAAATGCAATTAAGATATAATGGACAGGACGCACACATCATGCCTTCAGAAGAAGAAATTGTCATTTGTGGATTTGCACAAGTGGTTTCATATCTTTCACAAAAAGTGAAAGATTATCTGGAGAACATATCAGTAGCTGAAGAAATCCATCTCAGCTCTTTGCATGAAGTTGAGTTTGTTGACACTTGCATGAAATTGTCAGAAACTTCAGAAATCCGTGACCTTGGCGCAACTATACTCTCTTGCAGAACACAGAATTCTCCTTGTCTGAAGGTCACAGCACCGAAGGAAAAAATTCAGGATGCAGTAAATGTGGTAAAGAACCATCTATCCACTATTAAAGTGGAGAAGCAGACCTATTCTAAAGCAGGAGAATCCAAGGTCATTCTTAAGCATGAAGCCAACATCAAGGCCAAAACTATGGAGTTTGGTTGCACAGCCTACATGTCAAAGATCTGCACGCACAAAATAAACAGTGATATCACGTTAACAGTTACACAGGGGGATTTGCTCACCTTTGCAGTTGATGCTTTTGTTTGTCCACTGAATAGCCAACTGATTTTTGATAATCCTGTTGCTCAAAGATTTCTTCAAGCTGGAGGCTCTCAGATTCAAGTGGTGTGCAACAACTTTCGGAAAGAAAAGCAAACTTTACTTGCTGGGGATGTAGTTTGCAGTGACTTAGGGAATCTAAATGCCAAGACCCTACTTTATGCTGTGTTGCCCCTGAAGGGAAACATTCTGTGCTCTCACTACATGGAATTAGCCATTCTTAATAGTCTCCAGAAAGCAGAAGCTAGAAATAATGTTTCTATTGCAATGCCAGTAATAGGCTCTGGAAGCTTTGGATTCTCTGTAAAGGAAAGCATCGTGGCAATCAGGGAAGCTGTACTGAAGTTCAGCAATGATAAAGATTCCCCAAAGAACATTAAGAACATATTCATTGTTGATTCAGACGATAAAGTAGTGGAGGAGTGCAATAACCTCATCAGTAAACAAGTATGTGTCTCGCACACTATTTTTTATTACGTCAGTTATTTTGGTTGTCTCTATAGGAGCATCATGGTTGACATTTAGCTAATCTATTTGTGCTCTTATTTCTTAAACAGGGTTTTTCTTACGTAAAACCACCTGCCCATGCAAAAAACAGCACACCTCAAGAACCAGATACGAATTTCAAGCATGGATCAGAGGCAGAAGGTAATTTCATGTTATCAGATTATTCATTGCTTTTACTATTAGTACTACTACTATGTTCTTCTAAGTTGTATTTATTTTTTATTTTTTGCTTGTATGTGGAAATCTAAAGTGACAAGTATTCATGGAGTTCAGATTTCTCTCAAAAAAGGAGACATTACCAAAGAGACAGTTGATGTCATTGTTAATTCCAGCAACAGTTCATTAGATCTTGACACAGGTAAACTATTTGCTTTACAATAGTTAGGTAACAACTTGTTAATTAACTGAATTGATTTACACATTGCACTGTTTGATACAACACTATGATTTCAAACATAAAATAACCATAAACTGGACATAATTCTCTGTTGATTTCTGTATTGAAATTTGTAACAATATGCCATATTGAAGTTTGTTTCCTGCAGAGGATGTGTTGAACACAACAGTGTGAACAGGGGTAGCCAAACATAAAAAGTAAATATAAATATTTTCTTTTTAAGAGGATTTCTGCTTTGCTTTTCGTCTTTGTTTAGGTGTGTCAGGTGCCATTCTTAAGGTAGCTGGGAAATCAGTCATGAATGAATGCCAAAAGCATGGTAAATGATTTTTGTGAAAAGTTTATGTTCTTGGTATTTATTACAAAAGCAAAGTCCTGTGTGTGTTTCATTGGTCCCTTGATATTATAAAATATTATTGCATAATTATTAAACATTATGGCATGTTGACAGGTCCTCAGAAACCAGATGGAGTGGTATTGACAAGTGGAGGTGATCTTTCATGTAAGCATATCGCTCATATGGTTGGGCCCAGGTGTGCTGCTGATGTATCAGTCTCTATTGAGAAGGTTCTGAACCTGTGTGAAGGTGTGATGACTGCCACTGTGGCCATTCCCTCAATCGGAACTGGTGAGACACTTGTGAGCTAGTTAATTCATAAAGCAATTTATGATAAAAGTGAGAGAGAGATGTACTGATTTATTTCATAAATATTTTCATAGGGAAGGGTGGTATTGGAGCAAGAGATTCCATCAAGGCTATTCTTACTGGAGTGGAAAGCTATCTGAGTCAGTCTAGATCATCCCGTCTCAAGATGATATTTGTGGTAGTATTTGACCAGAAGATTATGGAAACCTACTGCAGTTATTTCGAAGAGAGAAATACTGAGGTTAATGGAATTTGAAATTAAATTCATAGTCAGTCACAAAAATTTAATGTTTTCCACATATGTTTAATTATAAAAAAGAAAAAAAGAAAACAAATTCAACAGTTATTGTTGTTGTTTTTTTGGCTTTTCCAGATTCGCCTTAAGCCAGTTCGTGCACAGTCCATGATGCCTGCAAATCAAGGTTTTTAGATACTGTTTTCTGTTAACATCATTTACGGATGCTTCCTGCATTATAATGTGGTGTTGAATATCTGACATAATTTATTAAATAATGAACTGAAAGTGAAAAATAAAATCAAAATGGTTATTCCATTGACTCTGCTGCTCAGCTCAATCAACGGACTGCTGCCCAGATTGGGCGGCTGTCCAGATGCCCAGGATCTACAGGAGAGTATTATACTGCATATTACTTGCCTAATCGAAAAATATAAATTCTAAATTCTGAATACTGAGTTTCTGCTGAATATGTATTTGTTATTGTTATCAGCTGCCCATAGTAAAGTTGAAATATCAAAAACAAAACTATTGTAACCTGAGGAGTGTCACAGAACTTGTTTTATATTTTTTTAATAAATGGAAAGATTTTATTTTGCAACTATTATTTTCCCTTCTCACTAGTCAAAATTGGCACAGTAAGGATTGAAATAAAGAAGGGGGACATTATAAACGAAACTGTCAGAGGCATTGTCAACACCACCAATAACCAAATGAACTTAACAAAAGGTGAGTTTGGCATTTTGCATTTATTTTTATATCCATACTGATTTTTGCAGTGTATATATGTGACTGCAGATTGCTTAAATACTTTCATAGAAAATTCAACAACTCTATACATCAGTACAAATAACAGTGTGCTTTCACAGAAACTATCAGTTTCCAGTCACTGAACAGATTTGGAACAATTGTTTTAGAGGTCTTGATGCAAATGACTCATAAGGATTTGGGTCAAAGTGGCTTACTACAAGTTTACCCATTACACCTAATAATAGCACCTGTCTTCTTACATTCTTAAATGTTTTATTTTATATGGAATACAAATGTGTGTTTAAACTTCAGCCAGTGACAATGACATAGATGTCTATGACGTTTTTCATTTAGTGGATCTTATCCAGAGCGACTTAATATATCGTGACTGGTCTAAACATAGTGATTTTTAGTAAGACTGTTTATGCCATCAAGGTATAAGCAGTAGAAATGTAGGGTTGGTGAAGTTGGAAGTGAGAAGGACATTTTTCCCTTTAGTCACTATGTCCCAAAATGGCATGGACATGCAAACTCCACTCAGGCGAAGTCCAAGGTTACAATCAATCTGTTCCTCAGTTGTACTGGATCTCAGTGTAGTTTTTAATTTTAATTTGATTTACAGAGTTATAACAGACAGAATTTATATGCGCTTTGAGATCATTGGCAATATATATATATATATATTACAATACATTCACCTTGACCTGATGTGGTTAATTGTTTGTAAAGTGAAGTTCTTACTTGCAGTACATATATATTTTGGATGTCATTGTTTTTCAAACTATGGCATTTCAGGAGTTTCAGGGGCCATTTTCAAAGCTGCTGGTCCTTCTGTTATACAGGAGTGTCAAAATCATGGTGAGTACTTATTCTGAGTATATTCTGAGTAATAATAGTGACCATAACTGTAAAGTGTATAGAGTAATGGAGAATAAACAACATTTAAACAACTTTATATAATAAAAGTATGAAAACTATATTTTCCAACATTAACTGCATGTTCCTTATGTCTAAACACTGAGCGGGAGAGATCTGACAGGAGTGCATGATTATGTTTCGTGTTTAAAGGTCCAATTCAGAGTGAGACAGTTGCAGTGACCAGTGGTGGAAATTTGCAGTGCGATTTCATTATTCACATGATGGGACCTCACTCCACTGCAAATGCAAAGTTAAGAGTGAAGAAAGTCCTGGAAAGATGTGAGGAAAAGAATATAAGCACAGTTTCCTTCCCTGCTGTTGGCACTGGTATGAACGTATTATTTGTAAACACCAAAGTCATTTGTAGAACTGTTGTTTTTAAATGATTAATTGTCAGTTGCTGTCATTCTCCTAAAGGTGGAGGTGGTCTTAAGGCTACAGAGTCCATTACTGCAATGCTACAAGCCTTTGAAGAACATTTAACTCAGCATGCTTCCACTGCCATCAAACTCATCTATGTTGTGATTAACCAAGATGAAATTTTAAAGGAATTTCTGCAAGGTTTAAAACAGGGGGCTTCAAACACCAAGGCAAGAAACCTAATACAGACCAGTATTCATATCACAACTGCAAAGTAACTGTTAACATCATGACCATCCCCTGCTAAGATATAAAGAATATTGCAAACTACATGCATTTCTCTTGTGAGCATAAAATGTAACAATATTGTCTTTAACAGGAAGATAGCTCCAATGAGGGCAGTTCGCAGTTAGAAGAGCATGACAGTAGTGGTAAGAAAATTGTAACAATCTAAAAACAAGAAAATATGTTGCATATATATTGTGTTAAACTAACTGACTTTTTAAATCTGGATATATTCATCAAACATCATTAAAGCATTTATTGGAACAATCAAAGTAACAGTGATTTGTGGGAACATCATAAATGAAACAACAGAGGCAATAGTCAGCAGCACTAACACCAGCCTCAATCTAAGTACAGGTAATGTTTACACACATTTCAAGAATAAGTTGTATTATTATACGTTTGTACTAATGACATGTGTAGTGACTCTAAACTAGTTCTTGGAATATAAGACAAAATATCCTAAATAGTTACATAAGAAAATTCTTAACACAATCCTCTCAGGCGTATCTGGAGCTATCCTCAAAGCAGCCGGAAAGACTGTTGAAGAAGAGTGTAAGGCACTGGGTATGACTTTACTATTTCATTTGTATTTTTAGTACAAGTACATAAAGAATAACAAAGGCATCATTTAATAAAGGTATTTAAACCATTTCATGATCAGCCATAATAGTTCAGTTATTCTGTTTTGGGAAAAGGTGTCCAACCCACTGATGGAGTGGTACTTACAAAAGCTGGAAACCTTCCATTTAAGAACATCGTCCATATGGTTGGTCAGACCAAGGAGAAAGAGATCACAAGCTCTATGTATAAAGTTCTGAAGAAGTGTGAAGAAAACAAGATTAAATCAGTGTCGTTTCCAGCATTAGGAACTGGTAAGCACAAACATTCTCTGCTTGATTAATATCACTATCATGTTCCGAAAGTGTATTAACAAAAAATACAGTCCACAAAAACTAAAACCAGCATAAGAAATTCAGTTTTTGGCTGGCAGTTGATGCAGAAGACAATGTAGTGAGTGTTTTTATTAAAACAGTAATCTTTATGTAAGCTAAAAGGACTAACATTTTATGTAGCAATACCCTATCCATATAGTTGTTGTTGTTGTTTAATATTTCTGGTAGTGTGGACATGACTGAATAGTCAAATATTGAATACATATATGGTTCAGTGTTTATTCTTATGCTGTAAATCATATATGCTGGTCTTTATGTATGAAAGCATATTTTATTTAACTGCAGTTTGTTTCTGAATGAAAGACTAAACAGTTGTCATTACAGCAGTGCAGTATTAGTAATCTGGACATGGCTGTATAGATACATTGAATTGCTGCTTAGTTAAATACAGTGTAAGACAAATGTATTGTTTAGCTAATGTTTGATGCCAAACAAAACAGCAAACTGTAAATTTAATAATTTTTTTCCCATGGAAAAATGAGTATGTCACACCTGATTTAGATTATTTGAATGTAATATATGAAAGTGTGAATACAGTAGGTTCTACCTCATAGTTTTTTATGAAGGTGATCCAGATACAAATAAAAGATTTTGTGTTACTCACAGGAGCAGGGAATCTGGCAGCATCTCAGGTAGCAAGTGCAATGCTGGACGCTCTTGCAAATTTTTGTATTGACTCACCGAAATTCCTAAACAATGTCCATATTGTCGTTTTCCAATCACAATTGCTGTCAGACTTTAAGGCAGCTCTGACAAAGTTCAGGAAGTCTTCCTCAAACCCTAGTACAGGTAAGCCCTTTTGACAGCAGTAAGACATTTGGTCACCTTTTGGGAGGATTTTAAACATTACATTTATCATTGTGTGCATTTTTTCAGTGACTGTGCCTAAACCAACAACGCAAGCATCCACTCCCAACAAGCCAACACTGCGCCTTGCTGCTGAAACAGCTGCGGTGACCTTCCCAGTCACAAATGTACAAATATATGGAACATCTTCTGCTGACATTAACAAGGCTAAAAAGTACATTGTTGACCTAATTTGTGAAGAGTGCATTAGTGAGGATGTTACATCCTGTCATCTGGCCAACCTTCCTGAAGCTGGGAAGGAAGAGATTGTGGCACTAAGCCTGAGTAACCAAGTGCATGTTCTTGTGGCTGCCAAGGACAAGTTAACTATCTCAGGGAAAAAGGATGATGTCTTGGATACTGTACGGAAAATTGAAAAAATACTTCTGGAAGCACAGGAGAGGGAGAAAGAAGAAGAAGAAAAACGGAGGCTTAGTAAGACATTGTGTTGGCAGGTAGCTGAAAATGAGGCTTGGCTTTCCCTAGACTCAAGCATTAGCTACCAATTGGAGTTAGCCTTTCACGGGAAACAGGGAATATTTACTTACCAAGACAATGGGGAGACTTATGAAGTGGACTTAAACAACATGAAACGTGTGAACGCCAAGGGCCAAGTTTGTACTGTTAAAAGAACCCTTTTGGGTGACTCGGACACAGGTAATAATAGTAATACTTCCTGAAACTTTATACTACAATACATTAGATCATTCTTACTTCACCTGTAACAGCATGTGACATTATGTGCAAAAAGCATTAAGACATATACCATGAGTACAATCAATTTGTCAATGTCATGTCTATTTCTGTTTTCAGCAATAATCCAGTGTCCACCAACATGGACCAAAATGGATGGTAAGGACCTAGAAATAGTCCTTCTTCATGAAGATTCAGAGGAGTACAAGAAAATAGAGAGAGAGTTTATCTGCTCAAGTAAGCACCAAGATGTAGCTCCTGTCAAAGTTGTGGAGGTATAGAACATTTTGTCAGAATACTTTACTAATTAACTAACTAATACTTTAGTTTTGCAAATGTATTAAGTAGCTGTTACTAACATAAAATCTTTGTTAGATCCGCAGAATTCAGAGTCAAGGACAATGGCAAAGATACTGTGTGCTTAAGCAAGCAGTGGATAAGAAATACCCCAATAAGAAAAATGAGCGGTTCCTTTATCATGGTACTACCAAAGACATTTGTGAAAAAATCAATGCGAATGGATTTAACAGGAGCTTCTGTGGAAGAAATGGTAAATCAGAGGGTTTACATTCTCAGCATTTAGCATGTTTCCTTATGTCTGGAATGTCAAATGTTTACATTTTTTACTGTATTTTTCTGCCTCCTCAAGCGGTTGTTCATGGAGATGGCACCTACTTTGCCAAAGAAGCTTGGTACTCCTGCCAAGACCAGTACTCAAACCCAGATGTGGATGGACTGAAGTACATCTACAGGGCTAGAGTTGTGACTGGGTCACCATGTAAAAGTCGAAATGGAATGAAGGAGCCAGACCCGCTTGACAGAAATGATCCCCTGGCTGGTCTGTATGACTGTGCTGTGGATAACTTGCAGAACCCATTCATATTTGTGGTGTTCTGTGATGCAGGAGCTTACCCTGATTATCTGATCACCTTCAAGAATATAGAACTAAAGCTTGAACTTGCTTTTCTATTTGCAATTAAGGATAAAGCAATATCAATATAAAAAAATAAAGTGTATAGAAAAGCCAGATCAACTCAGGTTGTAATTGAAGGACTGTTGTTTTCTTATTCTTTGTAATTCCCATGCTGTTTGTGTTTCATGCGACACAGAAACTTTGATTTATTTGATTTAATTTGGAAAAGTGCTCTGGAATAATTTTTAATACTGTATAAAGGACATCACAAATAAAACTATGATCAAATATGAGACTTTGCTTTCTGAGACCAGATATGGAAAAGTTTTTTTTTTTTTTGCATTTGCATGTTGTTTTCTGGCTATGATATAAAGAATTTGTAGACTCTCTTGGTCACATTGTGCTACCCTAGGCCCCTGGAGTGGAGGAACAACAAATAGAGACAGCAAAAACCTAGGGCTTAAGTGGGCTGTTGGGACTGAGACATTAAAGACTCAGGTGGGGGTTGTGCAGCCTCAGCCAGGGATGACCGAGGACTAGGGGTCTTGGGCACATGAATAATGGTGAACGACAGTGTCTCCCAGTGGTTCCCAGACAGGACAAGGGAAATAGAAGGTGTCCGGTGGGTGATCCTGGCCAGGAGCCCACCATACATGGAATACGTGTGCCTAGGTGTCTCCAGAGCCCTGAGCCGGATACGGAGCAGAGTCCTGAGATAAGATTGTGTTCTGCACCAGTTATTAAAGGGACCGTGTGAAAATAATGTGAGAGAGGCGGAGCAGGGCGAATCCTAACAGAGTTGGTTTTTTTTAAACCCATATTCAGGTGAATACACAACAAATACAAGACATTTAATTTTTAAATTGATAAACATTATTGCCTTTTGCAAATATTTGCTCATTTTGAGTTTGATGAATGCAACAAGCTCCAAAAGTGTTATGATGGAGGCATGTTTACCACTGTGTTACATCACCTTTATCTTTAACAACACTCAATAAGCGTTTGGGAATTGAGGACACTAATTGTTGAAGCTTTGTACGTATAATTTTTTCCCATTCTTGCTTGATGTACATCTTCAGCTGCTCAACAGTCCTGGGTCTCCGTTGTCGTTTTATGCATTTATAACACGCCGTACATTTTCAATAGGAGGCAGCTTTGGACCACAGACAGGCCAGTCTAGTACCTGCACTCTTTACTATGAAGGCAAGCTGTTGTAACAAGTGCAGAATGTGGCCTGGGATTATCATGCTGAGATGAACAGGGATGAAAAAGATGTTGCTTTAATGGCAGATTATATGATTCTCCAAAACCTGTATGTACCTTTCAGCATTAATGGTGCCTTCACAGATGGAAACCACACTCTGTACCTTTCACCCTCAGAGATACAAGACTGGATCGTCCAAGTAAGATAAAAGTAAGTCAAGCATCTAGACTTTTGATTTAGTGAATTAACTTTCACTGGATGTCTAAATGATTAATAGGCTACCTATTAATGTGCTTTAACAGTAACATATCATAGTTTATATATATATA